>WTSP01008826.1:0-35094 GCA_025331215.1 Actenoides lindsayi
GGGGGCGCCCGGAGGAGCATTCCGGTACCCCCGCGGTGGGGCGGCCAGGGGGTCCGGCTGCCAGCAGTCGGGCGCACTGGGGGAGGTGTGGGGAGACGCTCGGGGGGAGGCGGGCGAAGCCGCACGGGCGGCTCGGAGTAGGGCTGCTACCCCCGCAGCCGGCTCTGCGCGGGGAGTAGGGCTGCTTTTTGGGGGTGCCTGGCACTGAGCTGCTACCCCCGCGCCGATCTGCCGCAGGGGCGGCGGGGAGCGGCCTCCCGCCGCCTTCGGGTGCCCTTCCCGCCGCCGCCTCCTTCACCTGTCGGCCGGGCGCGCAGGTGAGGGGCCCGGGCTCCCTCCGGCCGCCGTGTGTTGCGGCGGGGCGGGCTGGCCTTGCGGTGAGCCGGGCCTGCGGGCCGCGGGGCCCCGCGGAGGAAAGGGGCCCTGGAGGTGCCCCCACCGCTCGGTCCCAAGTCCGCCTTAGCAGTCAGGCATGGAGTTGAATGGAAGTTGCATTCTTTTGCACGGTCTGCTCCAGGAGGCACTTTTCTTTTTCCATGGGAGGGAGTAGGTTTGAGAGCAAACTGGGGGAAAGGGAGAAATACCAAGAGAGCAAGAGCCACGTTATGTTTCCATTTTCCTTTAATGAAGGCCCTGTGGAGGTGTATTTGAAAACACAGGGTCTCCTATGCCTTCAAGGAGGGTGAGAACACTGTGCTGGCTGGTTCCAGGGCCATATGCAGCGTATGGTGGCCAATGAAACGGGGCCTGGCTCGTTCCCTTGCTTGTCTTGGCAGCCTGCTCCATGGCTTGTATTACCAGCCCTGGAACACAACCACTGCCAAACTGTGTGTGTGTGCATGTGTTTGGACTCCGAGAGCTCAGCAGAAACAAATGCTGCTGCAGCTCAGACCAGGATTTTTTAGCTAGTTTTGAGAAAACTTGTATGAAAAACTCTATCTGGAGGCTGTTGTAAGAGTCTGCACTGGGAATTTGCTGGTGAGTGCTTCCATGGGGACATCTGGGAATGCTGGTTGTTGGAGTTCAAATTCTTAGTATGACTCCTAGTGATTTAAAAAGCAAAAACCTGCTCATCTGGGGAATGAGTGGGTGGGTTCAGGAGCTGCCATCCAAACAGTCCCTGTGTCAAACAGTGATTGGTTGTCCCAGGTTCCTGGGGTCTGGGGGATTAAAAAGATCTGCTTAGAGTTAGGGTGCAGGTTGCTGCATCTGTCTCCTTGCTGAAATACTTATGCATGTTTCTCCCTCCTCTTTATGGCTGAGCATTGAGTGTTTCCCTTCTTCCAGGATGCGAAGGTCTCTGTGCTGTGATGCTTGCCAAGGAAGAGTAGATCCTCCCTCACACCTCTTGCTTCCTCCTGCCCTCTTTGAGCAGTGTGTCCAACTAGGCTGCTCAAGTGCAGGCAGCACTGAGCATCTGCTCTGTGGTCTCCTTCCCCGTATGAGTGTTTGCTAATTCAGCTGCACTGCCTGGGCCAGGTCCTTGGCAGCATGCAGCATCTTGAGTGTGAAGCTGTTGAGAGGCTCTTTTCACTGCAGTAGGCTGTTCTGGGTGGACGTGGCCCCAAGAGCAAGGGAGGCAGAGCTGTGTTGTGTGGCATGGACCCCTTGTCAGCCTGTATGTGTTCTGAAGTGGCAATGCAGCAAGGAGGGGGCATGGCCAACCTGATGCCATCTGTCTGGCTGCTTGCATGGATTTCTCAGTAGCTTGGACTGTCAAGAGTATCAATCCAAACATTACCGGCTATTTTAACGCGCAGACAGGGAGCTGAAGGTCCATATGGGCCTCTCAGCTGAGCAGGGCTGTTGCAAACTAGCCAGAACTGGTCCTTATATGGATTAGAGGTCTTTGTGGATGACCCTGGCATTCAGGGCATAATTTTGAGGAGTTTGTAGGGGGGCCCTTTCATCTCTGAGGCCATTGTTGGCCCCTGAGGGCAGAGCTCTGTGCTGGTGTAGGGTTGTCTTCTTGAAGAAGATTACTGCCCTGACCACATGTGGTTATGGACGATCCTGCGGGATTTCAGCAAGTCAGTTGTTAACCTCAGTGTCTGAGCTGCAGCGTAGCGTAGCTCAGACCAGGATATTCCTTCCTCCTCCAATCCCTTTGAGCTGCCTCAGGCAGAAGTAGGATGGCTTTTACCTTCCTGCTCCCTGCTGCCGTCCAGTGGGTGATGCGGCATTACTAAATGTCTGCCACAAATAATTAACTGCACTCTAATAATACTGTGATAATTAATTGTTAGGTTTTTTTTGCAGTTATTGCAATTAATTATTGCAATAGAGGAGCCTTGCTGTGCTAGGTGTTGTACAAATGCTGCTGTCACAGGTTGCTTACAAGTCAATCACTGCATTGCAGTGGTGGGGGCAGTGTAATGCTAAACTAGAGCTTTTTACTACCCTCTGAAGGTATAGAGGAAAATGCTCAGGGGAAAAGGACTGTGAGCTGACAGCTTTGCTAATGGCAAAGGGGTGGCTATTTCTAAAGCTGAGGACTGGAGGACTAGTATCCCTCCTCCTCGTAATGGGGATTGGGCATCAAAGCATCAGACAGGCAGGTGTGGGGGCCTGGTGCTGGGACTTGGTTGGATTGGGGGGGCTGCAAAACTGCACTTCTGCCAAGGAGTAGCTGTCCACTCTGGGCTGCCCTGTGGGTGCAGTGTAGTGAGCTGTGTGCCTCTTTGATGGAGGAATGGAGGAGGGAGGCAGCAAGTCTGTCTGCGTTCCTGTTTTCAGAAAGCTCTTCTTAGCCTTTTGTGAATGACTCGGATGTTGCTTCTGCCATCTCTATGAAACTAGATGTACAGGACTGAGCCATACGGTTCCCACTCACAAAATGGGTTTAGACTTCCATCTGCTGAGCAACTGTCTTTCACAGGTCCTTCCTATCTTTAGCATTGTGGCCTTGCTATCCGTTCACTGGAGCTTGGGAGTTTGGAACGGGACATTACATGTACCTGCAGCTCTCCTCCCACCACGTGGGTTGCCTGTGGGAGGAAGAGAACAGCAAGGGCAGCTGGAGGTGTCTGCAGGAAGGGCACAGATACTTCTTTGGCCCTGCAAACCCAGAGCCTGGTTGTAGGAGCTGTCTCTCCCTCTTAGGATGGAAGTGGAGTGTGGAGCTGGTGGGGTACTACAGTGGAGTACTACAAACTAGCACGTGTGCTGCACCATACCACTCAGTGAACTTGTGATCCAGGCTGTGATCATGCCTTAAACTGGCCTTTATTTAAAGAGGAATCTCCCTGATGCCATAAAGCAGTAATACTGGGTCCTTGGTAAAGAGGGCTTGTACAGTTTTATCCCAGTGGGTGTCACTGCAGCTCTTCAGTACACTACAGGTGGTGGGTTCCTTGGCATCAACAGGTTCAGCAGATGAATGAACAAATGAATGCACAGTGGCTGTTTTTAAAGTCCAATTTTGCCAGCATTACTGCATGGGTATCTGAAAAGACTGGTTACAGCCAAAGGACTTGGCTGCTGCTGTGTTCTGATGGTTGGCAAATAACTTTGATACTCGTCAGCGTGGCCTTTGGCACTGGTACTGCAAGTTGCAGCTTTTAACAATGCAAACCAGAAGAAGCTAGACAGGAGGTGAAGTGACCCGCTGTAAGGTACTACTCCAAACTAGATGCATCAGATGCATCTAGAGCAGATAGCGGTTCTGTAGGAATGGGAGGGTATTGCCTTTCAGACGACAGAAGAAAACTGTAATTGCATGGCTAGGTACTTGTACTGGGAGTATGGGGTAGAGGCTTCCTGCCTTCAACTTCATCATGCTTAACTTGGCACTCACTGTGGGCTGAACCTTGAAGTGGAAGAAGGTCTGTAAGTGCCAGTGGCCCTTTGAACCCTGCAGTCTCCCCAGCCAGGGTAGTCCAGATGGAAAAAGGCAAGTGGCACTGTACTTCAGAGAAGGAGTGATAGCCAACTGCCCTGGTTTTGTTTAGGAAGTTACATTCTTGGGGCATGAGAAATTGGGCATGTCAGGAAAGGGCTTTCATATAAATCATCCTTCTGCCAACAGAAGGAACTAGAAAGATGCAATGCATGACATACAGGCTGAGTGAACTTGATAGCCAGGAGCTAAAAAAAAGAAGTAAAAAACGCCAATAAAGCCATAGTAAAATCTAAGGAACCAGTTATTTCACATGGATGGTAGCACTACGCCTGATCCCCACAACAGAATTATTGCCTGTTGGTCAGGAGCAGATGAAAGGCAAGCTAGCTGCTGTGACTTAGGTCATACAAATGACAATAGTATGTTAAGTGCTAACACACAGATGAAGAGATCAAAGATCTCTTGTACAGAGGTTTGCAGACTTTGGCAGTGCTCCTATGCATGGCACCTGACAAGTAGTGGCAGGCACCCAGGTCGAGCCTGGAGTGAGAACAACAGGCAAGCATGGCCCTGGTTCTGCAGGCAGCATGGAGAAGGGCTGGGTAGAACAGACTTTGCCTTAGTGCAGCACTTAACATGAGCAAAAGAGCAACATGCTGGTATTTACATTGTGTCAGAATCTGCTGACTGGCAATATTAGGTGCTAGACTGGCTCTCTGAGCATTGGAAGGGTACCTGGATCAATCATTGCAGATGTCAGAGCATGTAAAATAGTTTATGTTGGAAGAAACCATGATTTATAGACAGCAAAATTGAAAATAAGGTTGCAAACAGCCCTTCCTCTCAGCAAGGAAGCTGAATCAGAGATAAGACAGTAATGACAATTTAGATTGAAGTGTGACTGTTGGAGCCTGCTTTTGAATGTCATGGTCCTCTCTGCGTGATGCTGCTGTTCACACAGCAGCAGCAACTGCATTGGATTTATAAAGAAGCAAACAACACCTCTGGATAAGTGAGGATGCAGAGGATGGTCCTGGGGGAACAGTGGGTACAAACCAAGGCAGTTTCTGCGCAGGGAAAGGACTAGATGATTTTAACACAGGTAGGCATTCCTATGCCAGTTTTAGTCTATGGGTAAGAATAGCAGTGAAGAGGTGGCAGGAGGGGGGTGTAAATACAGGCTAGCAACTGGAGCACAAGCCCCTGGGGACACTGGGTTAGGTGGATTATGCCTACGCATGTTAGATTTATGCCGTAACTGCTGTGCAAACATCAGCTCCTTCAGAAAAAAAAAAAAACAACCAAACAAAAAGAGTCCTTGGAAAAAGCAGCAGCAAAATCAGTATGGGAAGAAAAAAAACCCAAACCAAACAAGCAACTGAGGATAGAACTGCAGGAGAAAGAATAGGCTATGCAGGGAAGGTGTCACCGAGGGAGCTGAGCAGCTGTATAGGACAGTAACAACTTAGTAAACATTCTTCCCACTGGGTTGCAAGATCCAGAAAATAACAGACCCCAGCAACAGGGGAAAAACTATGAGTTGTGGGCACTGCTTTTAAGAAACATTAAATGAATTGGTGTCACAGACTGTTGACCATAAGGACATAACTGGGGGGCAAAACACAGAAACACTTGTCACTGATGGAAGAGGTGCAACAAAAGCAAGGTGAACAAAGGAAGCTGTACTTTTTATCAGCTTTTTGGGGTTGAGATTGCTGATAAAATAACTGAGCTTGACCTGAAGTTGACTGAGACCTCAATAACACCAGTGCCAAAGCAAGGATGAAAAAGTGACTGCAATAATTAGGAGACTTTACAGACATTTCGGCCAGAGGTCAGGTCTTGTGTTACAGCATTTTAACCAGAACAAGGGGAGTGTAGAGGCAAAGCCAAGGAAATACAAACTGAATTTTGACCCATGAAATCACATGTTGACCAGATTTTTGCTGCAACAGTAGTTGCTGAAGAGAGCATTGAATGACACAAGCTGCTCATCACTGAACTGAAGTTTTTAAGAAAGCCTTCTCTGTCTCCTGATTCTCTGGAGCATCTTGATGTTGTGGCACATAATGCTGAATAGCATCAGTGCAGAACGCACAGCTACAGTGAATGTAAACTCGAGCAGCTGGCGTCACACAGATCCTGGTGTCAGATGTAAGACTGCACATTCTCTTTCCTCTCCCTGCTTTGCTTTGCTGTTAGCTTCATTACGTGAAAAAGCAGTGCTGATACAATGCAGGAATTGTGTGGTTCAGCCATAGGACACCAGAAAGATAGGTTTTACTGAAGACATGTTTTTCAGCTTGTGTAAGGAGGCACTGAAAGACCGCCTGACTTAGAAGCAAAAAGACTGTTACTAATCCAATAAAATCTAATAAATCCCAGCTAAAGCACTGTGTTAAAGTGAAGGAGTACAGAGGTGGGTTGGTTCATGTGCCTTGGAAATAACAAACACTGGGAGGGAATATCCAGAAAGGGATTAGGAATTGGCGAGGCACTAGCTGTATTCATCCCATCCAGCAAGGTGTGGATATTGAAAAACTGCAATGTAAAGGTGAAACTCAGATCTTGAACTTCAAAGTTATTTCTGCCCTACCATGCAAACATGGCAGAAATATGCTGAAGCTACAGGCAGGCATGTCAGTGTCTTCCAGGGTAATGGCCTCGGGAAGAAGACTAAAGTATTAACTAGAATTACATGCCTTGGTGCATTTGACATGATCAAAGTACAACTTACTAGCTCTAGCGTTAACCATAAAAGAAGGTGAAAGTATCTGGGACTTAGGATGAAAGGAAAGACTCTGTAGCAGGAGGAAGAGGCAAAAGGAGTAGAGCAAGTGAATCCCTCCAATCAGCAGGGAGTGATAGTGCCTGAGGCTGAGGGGCACAGGGGGCTGGGTGGGATGATCTGTCACTGTACTCCTGCTCTGCATAGAGAGGTGACATTTCTCCTCATTCCTGTCTTACATCCATGGATATAGCCCTGCTGGGAATTGTTTTATGTTCCTCTCCGAGGTCTAACTTAGCTTGACTCCTGGCAGTTCTCAATGTACCCTTGAGCTTCCTGACCCCTGAGCAAGATCTCACTTGTAGAAGTCACTTTGTCCCTTCCCACCTAGTTCTCAGCTCATCTTCATGTGCAGGTTCATGTTCTTCCAGGTGGCTTCTGGTGCTTTGGTTTGAACACCTTTAGATTAAGTTTGCAGTGATGCAGGTGTGATGTGGGGGTGCTGCTGTTGGCAGGCTTCTTCCCCAATGCCACAGCATGTCGTCTTATTGGCAGTGGCTGGGAAATGGCTAGCTCTGCAGTGTGTGCAGCTGTCCCAAAATAGCAGACTGAATTTAACTCCACAGCTGAGTGCTGTGGCATTATGTCCTGAGAAGAGCCTCTGGGGTCACCTCCCCTTTGCCATGCCACCTCACCGAGTCGGCACTTTCCTGCTGGAGAGGCACAGTGTCTGAGGAAGATGGGAGGGATTTATGCACGGTCCCCTAACAACTTCTTGCATTTTTCTGCCTGGAGTGCAGCCTAGGGTAGGATGGCGCCTGGTTTCTGGAGGAGTGAAGCATCTTAGCCGTGTGCTGGCCTGGAAGGAAGGCGAGGGAGGGAGGTAGGGTGCAGCTCCAGAGCCCTGCTGCCTGCGGGCATCTTCTGACACCGTACAAGGCAACCACTGCAGATGTGGAATTACAACTGTCTGGTTTAGAGATCGCTAGGGAAGAATGAATACTGTGGATCAGATTAGGTCCTTGCAGTCTCAGCCAGTTGATGTGTAGTCTTTTCTGAGATCAGTTCTCATTACTTTTTAGTATTTTCTCTTTCTCTTCTGTCGCCAAATGCGCAGGAGTCCATTTCATCAGGTAGTATCACTTTGCTTCAGAAGTTACCATCTTTCCTATCTTTCCCATCTTCTCCTTTTCAGGCTTTCATGTCTTTGTGCAGCTCAACTGCACTGGGCTCAGCTTCCTCCGCCTGCATACCAGCACTGCTGAGCACTGGCCTGCTCTCCCCTTTCTGGTCTCTCCTCCTGAAGGATGACCAGAGCAGAGGGTCCTGCTCACCACCTCTTTATGTCATGGTCTTGCTGCATTTGAATCCTGTCGGTCACTGCTGCTGAGTAAACTCTGCTAGGGGACATCTTGTGTTGATACCTGGACCTCTTCAGTGGCAGATTAAAGTGTCTGACAGTTCACAGCATATTGCAGTTTGTAGGAACTCTCTGATGCAAATCCCCTTGTCTGTCACACCAGTATGGCTTGCACAGCACCCATGCTGGGAGCTGTGGAGCTTGCATTAGCCTCTCTACCCTTGACAAACTTGTATGATTGGCTTTCCTTCCCTTCTGCTGCTCATCTCCTGTTCCTTCATATTAACAAATACACCAAATAATCTCCAGGGTAAAGAGATGTGCCAGCTCCAAGAAATCCATAATTTCTCTATTTGTCACGATTAACTCTGTTCAACCTGCTTCCACTGACCCAGCTTGAGCAGGGTGGTTGGATCAGGTGATCTCCGGAGATCCCTTCCCACCTCAACTGTTCTGTGACTCTGTGTTCCAACTGTCCTATCTCACATGCAGCTTTACTCAAGTTTTCAGCCTGGTACTGACATGGATTTCTCACCCCGGCACAGCAAGTGCTGGGCAACTGTGGCAGTGGCTTGACAATGTGTGAGTGCCTCTGCTTAGCACAGCTGTACTGCCTGGACCAGAAGTTTGCATTGCCTGTGACCTGTTCTCTCTGCAGCTGAGAGGCAATGCTTTGGACACAGCAGGGCAAGTGCGTGTTATCCCTTGCTTAATGAACCTTCTCATTCTGGCAGCCAGTGCTGTCAGAGTTTCCAGGAGTTTGTGCAGACTGCTGTGACTGATGGTCCTTTGTGGAGCCCTCTTCCATGATTTTGCCCAACTGTTTGTTGAATCCTGCCTTGTGACTGGCTCTAGTAGTTGCAGAAAACTGTGCAGTGAGATTTTTAGGTCCACTTCATTAGCCTTTTTCTTTCTCCTTACATCACTGGTCCTTCTACCCCCTGCATGGGTGCCTTCCTCATGCAGGGACAGGATGGGGTGGATGCCTGGAGGCTCCTGGAGTCTGCTGGGACTGGACTAACTGGGCAGAGCAAGGAGAGCAGTGCAGGAGCACTGGGACTTGTGGTTGAGTTGAAAATGGTTGCTGGTGTGAACAGGAGTTGGCTTTACATGTTGTAACTGGGTCACTTGTGGGTGTCACAGGGCAGTTACACAAAGAGGGATGTACACGCACTGTACCAAACAACCATTTGCTCCCTTTGCTTTTTGTCTAATATACCAGCTCCATTTCTTTGGGCTTTCCATTTTAGGTGTAATTTCACTTCTTTATCTCTTAGCTGCTTGTACTTCATGTTTTCTGGTAAATCCTGGCTTGTATCAGGAATAGTGTGGCCAGCAGGACGAGGGATGCGATTCTTCCTCTCTACTCAGCACTGATGAGGCCCCACAGTTCTGGGCCCCTCACGTCAAGCAGGATATTGAGGTGCTGGAGAGGGTCCAGAGGAGAGCAGTGAGGCTGGGGAAGGGACTAGAATGAAAGTCTTATGAGGAGAGGCTGAGGGAGCTGGGATTGTTTAGCCTGGAGAAGAGTAGACTCAGGGGGCAACTTGTTGGTCTCTCCCCTGAAGGGAGGTTGTAGCCAGGTGGGGGTCGGGCTCTTCTGCCAGGCAGCTAGTGACAGGATGAGAGGGCATGGCCTGAAGCTGTGCCAGGGGAGGTTTCGGTTGGATATCAGGAAGTAATTCCTGACAGAGAGGGTGATCAGTCATTGGAATGGACTGCCCAGGGAGGTGGTGGAGTCACTGTCCCTGGATATGTTTAAAGAAACGCACAGTGTCATGGTCTAGCCAGTGTAGTGGTGTTAGGTCATAGTCTGGACTTGATGAACTCAGAGGTCTTTTCCAGCCTCAGTAATTCTGTGATTCTGTGAAATCCCTTTTATCTGCCTATAAGCGACTTGCCAAAGTTTGTCCTGATCCTGTTCTTGCTTACACTGCTAGAATAAGCCTTTTGCACCTTGCTCCATTTCCCCTCGCCTCCAGCCTTTGCTTCCTCATGTCTGTGCTGAGAGATGTGTGCTCAGTGGTAGGTTTTCCTTTCGTGGTTTTATCCCTGGTCCCCATGTGCTGTGTCCCAACCCAGACTAGTGGGCTGAGCCTGCCCAGAAGAAATCCAGCCTCAGGCATAGTATGGTCTTCTTTGAGCCATTTTCTTCTTGCCCTAATAACCTACACATGAATCAAAACTCAGTTAAGAGCAAACCTTATCTTCTGAATTCCAGAGAAAGGTGTGCCAAAGCCAGCAGTCCATGGGACTGACCACATCACTGGTGCATACAGCTCCTCTTCTTCTGGTACTTTGCCTCTTGGGTCTCTTACCTTCCTGATCTACACACCGGTAGTGTGTCCTTCCTAGCAGGATTAATGTATTTTGGTTTCTATCGGCCAGGTTCTGCTTAGTCCTTGCCTTTGTTATCCCTGGGGAAGAGTGGCTGCTATCCCCGGTTCACATCCCGTTAGATCACGTAGGATAAACTTGGCTTGTGCCGCGTCCCGAGGCCCTGTAGCTGGTTTGTAATGGGCTGTGTCTCCCTCCCTCCCTCCAGCCTACGAAGCTGTTTCCCCTGCTATGATGCCAGGGCAGATCCCCGACCCGTCCCTGACGGCCGGCGCGCTGCCTGGGCTCGGCCCCTTGACGGGACTGCCTGGCACGGCCCTGACCGCTGAGGAGCTGAAATACGCCGACATCCGCAACATCGGGGCCGTGATCTCGCCACTCCACTTCCTGGAGGTAAAGCTTGGGAAGAGACCTCAGCCTGTGAAAAATGAGGTGAGTCTCAGGGGGCTGCTGGCTGAAGATGGCCCTGCGGGGCCATTGCCTGCACCTGCCCGGGTTTCTCTCCTGCCTGCGCTTGGGTTTCCCGACAGGGTGGCCAGCAACGGGTTTTATAAGCACGTCACACTGCCTGTTTGGTGATGTGCACGCATGTCAGCAGCTGCTCCACCAGCTGCCTCTTCCCTGTGCCTGGATTTCTGTCCCTGCAGCATGGGCTGGGAGTGGTGGCCTCAGTGTCCTGGACCTTACCAGTCCCACACAGCCGTTTGCAGCCTGCTGAACTCAAACACTGCCTGTGGAGCGGGTGCTGGTGCAGCCTGTATGTCCCTAGGTTGAGGCATTCACCCAAAGGACAAGCTGTGCAGCCCGTTGGAGGGCTCGTACAGTGCTTTCATCCTGCCTCTGGTGCCAGTGAGCCCTTGGTGCTGCTGACGTTGGTGTTGCCTTTCCCACAGGGACAAGGCACGTGGGCGAGTGGTGCTGAGCAGCAGGGGTGACTCGGCTTGCGCTGCAGATGCTGCTGGATGGGGCTGCCCCTACCCTGCTGCCTGGGGGGGTGATCTGGCTTCACCGTGGGGCCCCTGGGGTGGGGAAGGTGGGTGGCTTCTGCTCTGTACCACAGGCTGTCATGTCAGAACCAGGTTGCAGGGACCTGGGAGACGCTTGCACAGCTTTTTCATTATGTGGTTATCTCATGTGCTGGTTGTACAGTCTTTGACTCCTTGACCATTGCTGTGCTGGTGGTGAGTACTGGCACCTCCCACTGCCTGCAGGCAGAGCTGGGAACCCATCAGTTTGAAGGCCCCACGTTGGTGAGGGTGGTGGCTGCTGTCAGAAGGTCCATAAATAACCCTTCTGAACAGTGCATTTGCTCCTGTGTGACGATACCTCTGATGCTTTGTGAGGATGGGGTGATGTGCAGTCTCTGGAGACGTCAGCGAGGAGGTGGTGGATGACGTGAAAGGCTGCCTGTGATGAGCTGTGAGCTGAAGGGCTTGAAACATCAGTTCCAGGGAGCAGCCCACTCTCCAAATGGTGCTGACATCTGATTTGGCCTAACTCTGATGTGGCAAAAGCTCGGCAGCATCCAGACCCACCTGTGGGAAGGGTGCCTGTTTCTTGCCCCCAGTCCCCTGCAGTGGAATCCTGGGGGGAGAACTGGTGCGATAGAGTCCATGTGATCACCTTGCACAGTAGCTCTGTACCCAAGGAGGTATCCAGTCAGCTCCTCCAACATCCCATGGAGATCACCCAGGGAAGGACCAGGCAGCTCTGCAGTGGCAGGAGCTGAGGCTAGGATGCTGCAGGAGGCTATCAGAAGGGCCTCGGGGATGCCAATGGCTTTGGTCTCCCTGTGGACACAGCAGTCATAGGTTGGCAGCTGAAGCCAAATGCTGTTGCAAGGTCTTGGCCTGGATATCATGCAGCAAATGAGTGCAATGCTGACCTTGCTTCGTGGGCTGGAGAAGAAAGAGGGAGTCTAGCTGTGCAGTGTTCATGAGCACAGCTCCTTTCTTGGGACATCTCAGGCACCTCTGAGCTGGCCCCGCAACAGCTAGTTTTGCTTGGTGGGCATAGGGATGTGGCCCCTGCATAACAGGGACAGGGCAGCTATGCCCTGCAGCAGGTACTGGAAGTGCTGAGTGTCCTCTGAACCAGTTGTTGAGACATCTTGTGGAAGAAAGATAAGGGGAAATTCACTGACAGCCCCTGCATGGCTGTCTTCCTCGCAGCCAGTTCCTCCCCTGCATGGCCCATGAAGCCAAGGACTTGAGGACAGAAAATGGAGCTGCCCCTGGCACGGGCTTTGCAGCGAAAGCCTGGGGGAGCTGAAGCAGTAGCTGCTTTTCTCATGAGTAGCCAAGAAGCTGCCCACGCATAATTTTGCAATGCAGCCTACAGCTGCTTTCCTCTTGCAGGGAGCCAGAGCCTGGGGACGCCGGGCAACGGCGTGCCACGGTCTGTGTGGTGCCTGGCAGGACAGGCTGCTCCTCGTGAGCTGGGGCACAGGCAGCTTTCTCTGCTGTTCTGGGGGGACCAGCATTTCCTGGCACTGGGGTGTTTCTCCTTGGGACTTGCACAAAACCCACCCAGTGGGTTGCTGGGCGCTGATTTTCCCCCAGGGTGGTGGACAGCCCCACTGGCCAGGCTGCTCTCCTTTTGGAGCAGCTGGAGACAGGTGCTGCAGGGCTCCTCGCCATTGAAACCTGTCTGGGGTGCTCCCTCTGGGACAGAGCCCTGCCCCTCAGGCTGATGGTCACCTCGGTCCCAGATGCTGCTGACTGAAGTGACTCAGAGGCAACCCGAGACCCGCAGAGCTTCCCCGCTTTCAGTGCTACTGAAACATGCTATGGGATGATGGACTGTCACTGTCCATCAGAGCAGAGTCCTAACCCCCAGCACCAGGACCATGCCACGTTTCTGAACTGAAATCCAGCAGAATTGGAGAGGAGGAAACCTGCTTTCTTGGAAGTTACAGGAGCTGCGGTCAAAAAGCAGATCCAGGAGTTCAAGCTGCCATTCTCTGTGCTGAGACACTCTCCTTGAGCATCTGCACCCCATCTAAAGGACATGACTCTTTGCTGGGCCTTCTGTGGGGTGGAGCGGAAGCTGAAGGGGACAGGTCACTTACTCTTCGATTCTCACTGAATGGAGCAACAGGGCATGGAAATGTGTCAGGCATTTAGAGACTTGTGTGGTCACTGTTTGCTGTTCCTGTTACAACCCAGGATGCACTTTTCAGGAAAGTTTGGGGTGTTTTTCTTGAGCTTTGGACCTGTAAGCAGATGTCCCCTCTTTGCATTCTCCTAACAGTCTTTGAACTAAAAGGCTGAGAAGCTATCTAAGGGGCAGATGTGAGGTTGGTAAATGTGTGGAGGTGGATGGTGGCTACCCCCATGACCACCTCCTCTTAAACTGTGTGGAAGTTTTGTAAGAGCTGCTTGTGCCTTTGCTCTGCAGTGTCCTGGTCCTGCTAGGAGAAGGCAGCAGAGCATGGAGTTAGAACCTTTCTAGTCGCTTCTGCTAACGTCTGCCATGGCAGAGTTACATGGATATAGTGAGAACTGGCCATTTATAACTGGTCTTGGGGCAATCAGTGCAGTTCCCATCCTGGTTCTCCTAAGTGTGGTGCATGACACCCCGTGGCACTCTCTTGGCAAAGGAATGATGGCAGCATGGCATCATGGAAGTCTGTGCAGAGCTTGTGCTGACTCTGCTTAATATTTTAGCCCCAGCTAAAATAGCAACTTTGGTATAATGCATGTGAAGTAAGGTAGAGAAGATGTGAAAGCTCTTAGTGCTATAAAACTTGGACGTTGTCTTCTAAAGTACGCTGCATACTGCATGTTGGACATGCAGCTTACTTAAGGTACCCCTTCACTTCAACTCTGCTGAGTCAGTGTTTCATCCTGTCCTTGCACATCACATGTTTTGATTAGTGGGCTTTGGACTCCATGAATGTTAGCGGCGTGCACAGTTTCCATGGGTGATGGTACCTGCAGCTTTCGTTTCCTGCAGGTACCACCGGTGTACCTGTGTGTGGGGTAACCCGGTGGCCCCGCACTCCCACTTTGTGGCCTTGGCATTGGGCATCTTTGACTTTCCCTTTGAGGTGACCAAGTCCAGGTGCTAGAACAACAAGGCTGTTCAGGTGGTGCTGTATGGGAGACGTGTCCCTCAACCACGCTGGCTTGGGGACGTATGAAGGGAAAGATGCAGTTGCCTTCTCAGACTGGAGCTGTCTTTAGAGAAGATGCAGATAGGCTGTGGAAGTGCTAATAAAGCACGTGATGCTGCCACTGCTTTTGTGAAGATGTGTGCTGAGGAATGAGGCAGTTCAGTCTGATATCTCCCATTTTGGAGTGGCAGGCCAAATGTGGATGCAGGCACTGCGAACCTTCTCTAGCCATGCTACAAAGTGTAACCTGGATTTGGACTTCACAGAGCTTTCCAGCACTCAGATTTTTCTTGAAGTAGCTGGTTTGGGTTCTCGGATGTAAGCCTGCCATAGGCCATTTACACAGGCTTTGTAGTAAATACCCTAAACACTTTGATTGTGGGTTTGCAGCCCATAGGGCTTATTGGCCTGGCCTGTGTGGTTTGTATCAGATAGCACAGAGCAGCTGAGTCACGGCGAACCGCGCAGGCATTGCCGTGTCCTGCTTCTTTACAGCGGGTGAGACCTGTCTCCACCTTACAGTGGTGGCCCTGTGACTCAGCCAGTGCTGAACTGCAGCGGACAGTCTCTTTAGCTTGGAGAAGAGGAGACTGAGGGTTGTCCTCATTAATGTTTATAAATATGTAAAGGGTGAGTGCCAGGAGGATGGAGCCAGACTCTTCTCTGTTATGTCCAATGATAGGACAAGGGGCAATGGGTGCAAGTTGGAGCATAAGAGGTTCCACAGAAACATGAGGAAAAAATTTTCCCTGTGAGGGTGCTGGAGCTCTGGAGCAGGCTGCCAGGAGGGGTTGTGGAGTCTCCTTCTCTGGAGACATTTAAAACCCGCCTGGATGCATTCCTGCTCTGTCAGGGGGGTTGGACTAGATGATCTTTCAAGGTCCCTTCCAGCCCTTAATATTCTGTGATTCTGTGAACAGCCAGGCCCAGCTGGGGGACCTTTCAGGTTTCTCTACTTCTCACCCTTGGCTTTTGCATGACTCTGCTCACAGAGCTGTGCCTGTAGATGTCTGTGTGACAAACTGTGCCGGTCTTAAGGGGACAGCCTCTTCTCCCTGGTGATGTGTGACAGGACAGGAGGGAATGGATGCAAGCTGCACCAGGGGAGGTTTAGGCTGGGTATTAGGAAACATTTCTTCACTGAAAGGGTTATCAAACACTGGAATGGTCTGCCCAGGGCAGTGGTGGAGTCACCATCCCTGGAGGCATTTAAATGGCCTGTGGACCTGGTGCTCAGGGACATAGTTTAGCAGTGAGCTTGCAGCGTTGGATCAAAGGTTGGACTAGATGAAGGTCTCTTCCAACCAAAGACATTATGCTGTGATTCTGTCTTTGCAGGATGGGGCTCTATTCCCCTTGTTTCTGCCTTCTCTCAGGGAAGGAGCGACCCTGCAAAGAGTTGGCTGTCTCCTGCCAGACAGGTACCCAGCTGTGGCTACCACTCTGGTCTCCCTCCCCATGTATCCACAGAGTGAAGTTAGAGGTTGTGGCAGCAGCAAGCCTGGTTCCTGGTGAGGATTAGTCTACGTTGCCAGTGGCCACTGGCACGAGTGACTGCCACCCCTTTACCTGTCCTGCCACCGATAGGGCTGCCAGGTGCTCATTCCTACCTCCTGCCCTGCCACACCTGCCAGCTCTGACCTGGGCTTCTCCATCTCGTTGCAGCTGGATGAGGAAGAGGAGAGGAGGAAAAGGCGCCGGGAGAAAAACAAGGTAGCAGCAGCGCGATGTCGTAACAAGAAGAAGGAGAGGACAGAGTTCCTGCAGCGGGTGGGTGCCCTGACCTGTTCCAGGGTGCAGCAGGAAGCTTGGTGGGGGCACATCCCTAGAAAGGTGCCCTAGCTGTGGCCAGCACTCCCTCCTGAGCTGTCCTTCTGCCTCCCCTTGCTACTGTGCTCTTACCTGGGAAAATAAAGTCCCATTGCCCCCTTTTCCACGAGGCTGTGAAGGTGGTGGCCATGTGCATGCCCAGGCAGAGCTCATGGGCATCCCTGTGCCCATGGTACCAGGGATGGAGAGAGGTGGAGGTGGGCTCTGGGCTCGGGAGAGAGAGGTCTGGTAGTGTCCCTGCCTAAGTGCTGGAGCAGGAGCACCCATGGGAGTGTGGCACAGGACAGGGGCCGACAGCATGCTGGCCTCTTGCCCCAGTTCCTGAAGGTTTCCCCTGTTCAGAGGCCAGATGTGCTCTCACCTGACACCCCCAAGGCAGTAAAACTCTTACAGAACTTTACTGCTTTCCTGCAAGGGGTGGTGGGACATGGGGAAATGACACAGCAGAGGACAAGGAGCCATTTGAAAGGGGCAGCTCCTTGCAGATGGAGTGTGAAAACTCCAATATGGATTTGTTTCCAAATACCCTTCCAGACCATGGAAAACAGTCAGGCAGGGGTTTTGCTGTGGTGCAGCAGAGACCTGTCATAGGAGGTGGCTGTGTATTGCCTTGCAATAGTAATGCAAGGCAGCGGGGCTGGGGATGAACAGCCTGGAGGGACCTGGTGCCTTGGCAGTCTTCAGGCTGCTCCTGTGCTGCGGGGGCTTAGAGACAGGCCTGAGCAGAGATGGCCAAGTTGTTTCTCCTCGTATCTTGTCCTGTTGGAGTAAAGTCATATGTGGTTGTGCTTCTGTCCTGCTAGGAGTCCGAGCGTCTAGAGCTCATGAATGCTGAGCTGAAGGCCCAGATAGAAGAGCTGAAACAGGAGAGGCAGCAGTTGATCCTGATGCTGAACCGGCACCGTCCCACCTGCATCGTGCGGACAGACAGCATCAAGACACCCGAAAGTGAAGCCAATCCGCTGCTGGAGCAGCTAGAGAAGAAGTGAAGGTGGCACTGGGCCAGGAGGAGGAGACAGTGGCACAGGGTCTTCCTGGGTCTTTAATGTATGTGCTGTATGAAGAACTGTGCACCCAGGCCTAGTGCAGCCAGGATCCAGTGGGCTTCCTTGGGAACTGTGGACCAAACAAATATGGGGACAGAGAAGATCAGGAACCTGTCAACCATGTATTCTGAGGCTGAACCCGGGAGCAGGGCTAGCGGTGCTGGTGAGGGCAACCTCCCTGCGATACCTCATCACGGCCCTTCAGCCTGCTTGTGGCACCGGGGACCCACGACGACACAGCGTGTCCCGCAAGGACTTTGTGCCCTGTGGGGAGCAGGGGCCGCAGGCGGAGGAGCAGCGGCCGCGTGGTGCCCGACGGCGCCCTGCCCAGAGGCTGCCCCCGCTCCTGGCGCACGCTCCGGAGGGAAACTCTGACCCAAGAACCGCAAACACTTGACGCAGCCCCGTCTGGTGGGCAGGCCCGTCGGGGCTCGGTGGCGCAGGCGCCCCCCACAAGCACACTCTCAGTATAATGTTTACAGCCCAGCTGTCCGTGTCGGCCGTGCTTTTGAATGCACATTTTTACACTTTTTTTAAAGTATTTTTTACAAAGTTTTTATACAGCGATCTCTATATGGATTTATATAATCACTAGATGTGATCCCATAGAAATGTATGTTACGATGGTCTGTGTTACAAGCTCATATGCCGCAGTTATCTCCATTGTGTTACTTGTCTGGTAGCGTCTGGCTCCTTACCTGGCGTGCTGGGAAGGGGGTCTCAGCCGCTTTCCACAGTGATGTCACTACCCTCTCCATCCATGTATGTCCTTCATAATACTCAGTTCTGTATCTCTCAGTAAATGTTACCTTTACGTACGCTGTCCTGTGCTCTGTCAGGCCACGGTGGGCTCTGGACAGAGTTTGGCACTGTGGCAGCATGTGCCAGGTCTGGCCAGGCCAGGTGCATTCCTGGCCAGGTGGGATGGTGGAGCTGATTGTAGAGCTGTTTTTGGTGGTTTCTGTGTTAGCAGCTGTGGGCCAGGGGAGTTCACCCTGGGGAAGCTGGGGGCCTCAGAGTCAGCTGTGACTGTTGTCAAGCAAGTAGCTCAGTGCTGCGGCTCAGAGGGCAGGCAGGGCACAGCTTGCCAGCTGGAAAGGCAGAGGTGTGAGATGAGGATACCATGTCATCCTTACCTGCTCCTTTTTGTTTTAGTCTTGAATATAGCAGCTTGAACTCATTTCAGGGATGAGAAAGACATGGGGGAGCTGTCAAAATGTCCTTGTGGTGATGATCCTTTCATGGAAGGAGGTGGAGAACTGTTCCTTTGGGTCTCTGCCAGGTCCTAGCCTTGCCCATAACTGACATGTTGGGAAAGCTTGCCCTGGGCTTTGGCCCGTGCTGAGCACAGGGTTGTGGAGGATGAGAAGATAATCAGCCAGGTGTGCTTCAGATGCTGGGCCTGAAAGTTAGCATCCCTGTATGAATAACCGAGCCCTGACACTTGCTGTGTTCCCGACTCTTAGATACGAAGGCAGTGGGAAAGTGCCTTGGTCTGGACTGGGGCAGGCCCCATCTCACACGTGGGCGCTGCTGAGAGTTGTCGTAGAGGAGCAGTGGTGCTGCATCCAGTCTTTTCCCAGTTGATGTCCTACCCATTACCAGTGTGGATGAGGCTGCTTTGATGCAAACTGCAAATGAAATAATTTTTTTGGCATCTGGTACAGATGCACACTCCAGCCAGGAGCACTGAAGCAGTGCTGGGGAGAGAATGAGCTTGACCTAAATGTGACAACAGCATGGGAGGAGTTCTTCCCTGAGCGAGACTGCTTCTCTAGTGCATGTTTCTCTCTGTGTAGCCTCTTCTTCCAATCCTTTGCCTCCAGGGATATCTCAACGTTAGTCCTTTCCCTATTTCATACTTTCCTCCTGGATTTCCCCTCCCTTTCTGTAACTTCAGTCTCTGGGACCTCTCAAAATGCTGCCAGCTGCCTTATTTGGTGTGAAGCATGTTGGATCTGCTAAGGCAAAGTTTTTGCCACAGGAGGACTTGTTGGCTAAGGTGCTATAGAAGGATGTGCAAGGACAGGACCTGAAACAAAGCTGGTGGAGAAAAGCAGTGTCTGGTCTGCCTCCCACTGCCTGCCGTGCAGCCATTGAAGCTGGGCAGCTGTCCCGCTATGCTTCCTTCTGCACAGCCCCTGCAGCGGTGGCTGACCCATTTCTCAGCTGCTGTCAGGAGCCAATCGTCATACTTTGGGAAACATGATGCTCTGCTGAAAGGACACAGAGTGCTTGCTGGTCCCATTTCTCTCTTCAGGATTTTATTTCCCTCTGCAGAATGTACATAGTAATGAATATCCAGGCTCCTGCAAGTATCAGTTTCCTCTCTGGTAGTCGGCAGGAGCTCCTCATGGGACATCAGATGGGCCAGCCATAAGCATCTCATGCTTTTTGCTCACCTCGAGAGCCTACCTGCCATGCACCTTCCAGCAGAACTGGCAGTGCCACAGGTGCAGGTGATGGCCCTGCTCTGGCAAATGGCCACAATGCAGTAAAACTTCTTACTATGGCACAGCTGCCTTGAAAGAGAAATGTAAGGTGCCCTTTGAAACCAAGCGTGCTCGAAGCAGCCAGCAAAGGCAGCAGCAGAAGAGTGATGGGTCTACATCAATTTAACGCTCTGCTACTCCAGCCACATCTTGGTCAGGAGCTAGCTGAGCCCTGACAGTGCCCAGAGAGGTTTTTGCACAATCTCCTGTATATCCTCCAAACAGCCTTTTTGCTGCATTCCAGTCAGTACCAAGGGGTTTGCCACTCGGTTTAGGGCATGTGGTTAGGCTCTGACCCAATGAAGTGTTGAATGGGGAAGGCTCCATCTCTGCACAGTCCTGGGTCCTCGTAGAGATGGGCTATTTGATGCCCCTGACTCTGCTAGCATGTGCCCTCTCCAATCCCGCTTAGCAGAGGTATAAATACTGCCATGGGACCGGCAGTCCCACTGGAGACATTTCAGGCTGGTGCATTACAGGGACATCTCCTGAGCGTGGGCAGTGAGCACATTCTGGGCACAGCCCATGTTGTTCCATGCCAGGATGGTGCTCCCAAACCCAAAGAGCAATTGTTGTACCCATGGGAATGTCCTCCCACCCGGGTTCCACTGCATGCAAGGGCCAGTAATGTCGCTGTGCTTGGACAAACGCAAGGCCACTTCACAAAGGTCAGGCCATACCACACCTGCACATCCTGGGCCGGGCACACTGTGGGCCACTATGAGAGCAGAGCTGATGGTACCATGTACTTCTGGGACAGGGCTTGGCACCAGTGGTGCTGGAGCTGATCGGCTGAGGGGGCTGGCAGCAGCCTCGCATCTATGTCCTCCAGTCTGGCCCCTCATCAGGCTGAACTCCAAGTCTTGATGGATGCACGCACAGCTATGGATCGCTCCCATAGCTGGTTTTAGGTGGTCTCTGCAGCTGCTGACAGTTGGGTGCAGGAGCCCCGGGGGACCACAGCTGCTGGCACGCAGACCTCTTGCCTTACTCGCTGGCCGCTCCTGCCTGAAGTTTGCCTGAAGTCACCTGTGCTCCCGTAAACCTGCACAGGGGAGGGCTGGGGATGGCTTTGACTGCCCTGCAACGGCGCGGAGCCTCCAGCCTCCTGCTTCTGCCCCCTCTGCTCTCCCGTGCCGGACCCTCTCGGACACGCCAGGCATCGCCATTTCCCGCTTGCCCCTGTGCCCTTAAGCCGCCCTGCGGCCCGCGTTGCTGCCCTGGCCTCGCACCGCCCTCGTGCTCCGGCAGGGCTGCCCGCGTGCTCCCTCGGGCAGGGGCAGGCGGCGCAGCGGGTCACGGGGACCCCGGCCTGCGGGGGGCGGCGGGATGCCGGCCGGCTGCCGCCAGGAGGCGCTCCCGGTGCGGGGGGCGGCGGCGGGAGCCCGGCCGGCTGCCGCCAGGAGGAGCTGCGCGGCCGCGGGAGCTGCGGGGCCGGCAGCGGGCCCGGGGCCCGTCAGACCGCCGGAAATACCCTGGGAGGGCTGGCAGCCGGCTGCTGGTCCCCTCCGCCGTGGTTCCCGAGTGTCCTTTTCTTCGCCACTGAAAGAATTTAGGCACAGAAGCTACCGAAGAAACTCGTCTGAAGCATTCACCCGTTCCTTCACTTCCTGACGCCCTTCCCACCGCCATCTGAAACACCGAGCCCCGGGACTCATAAGACCGAGAAAAAATAAGGGTGGCAATATAGGAGTGCACAAAGATTGCAGACAATGGTATTACATGCTCCTGGAAGCGCTCATCACTTGAGTGAAAACAAGAAACAAGTGCATAGAGCTCGGGAGAGAACAACATTGATTTTTGCAGTGGAGGACAAGAGGGGGACACTAATTTAAAGCAGGGAGGACAGGCTGTCAAGGCAGCTAAGAGGGCCATTTGGAAGAGGAAGAAGAGGAGGGAACTGCCTGCCAGCTCCCCTTCTCTTGTCACCCTGTGTGCAGACTCTCAGACCCTCACCCTGATGCAACAAATTCCCCTTTCCACTGAGATCCTGCAGCCACAAGAGCCCCTTCCAACCTGATGACTGGGACACGTTCCTGCATGTCCTCAGCTGCCCAGAGGTCAAGAGAAGTCAGCTTGGACCAGGGGCTGTTGAAAGCAGTGGGGTGGTTTCCAAGAGTAGAAAGATTTCCGCTGCATTTGGTGGGCTTTGGATCAGATCCTGTGCTCCTGGCATGGCTGAGTCGTGGAAAGCAGTAAAGACCCAACGTGTGAGGAGCTTTAAACTGCTGCGGCCCAGCGAAGCAGTGTCCTGGAGTTTAAACTTCTGCAAAAATCTGCAACTTTGTTAGTGAAATTGTAGAATTCAAAGGAAGACCCATAAAAGAGTGTGAATGACTCTGGCAGATCTTACACAAGAATTGTCCAGAGCTGTACTGACAGTGGTAATGGCTGCGAGTCGCAAGCAGGGGGAATTCAGTTCGGATGCTCATCCCTGCGAGGGCAGGCGACTGAATCTATAAGGATTGGTAAGGGATGAGCAAGTTAACACCATTTTCTGTCTTTCAGGCGCTGGACGGACAACAAGAACCATGTTTTCTTTGAGATCTGCTCCTGTGACAAGTGGAGAGGCTGTTTGAGAGCTGGAATGTCAGAGATGCTTCCAGCCCTTCACCCCCCTGGCTGTGCTCTTCCTGGGCTTCAAGAGACACCCTGCAGCACATGGCAGGCTGAAGCACTTTGGGAAGACCTGCCGTGTGCAGGGGCTCTGCAGCACCATTCAGGCATGAGTGCACGCAGACCTCTCCCCTCCTGCTGTGGGCTCAGGGAAGCTCCTCATCTCTCCAGCGTGGTGGCTCGTGGAGGACGTTTCCAGTGGTCGGCAGCAAGAGTGAAACTGAGGACCTGCAACCAGCTCCTGGCAGACAAAATCTGGGCAAAACCAGGAACCCATGGCTCAGATTCACTTTCTTCACGTGAGATCAGGTGAGAATTCATAGCTCTGTGTTTTTCTGTCTCTTTCAAGACTCAGTTTGCTAACAAGAAGTAAGTTACCAGAGCAGAAGGACTAGCCCAGAACCCATTCAAGTGAGGCAAAAACTCTGTTTGGGGCTGCCTTGCTGTATGTCACTAGCGTAGCATTAAATCAAAACCTCAGAGCCTGCATTTCTCTCCTGACCTGTTGTGAACCAACAATCCCAGCGTCTCCCTCCAAAGCCAGGGCCCTGGCTGGCACAGCAGCTCTGGGCAGCAGCTCCCCCACAGCTCTTGCACCCGTGGCAATCCTCCGCTCCTGAGAAGGAAGAGGCAGTTTTATTTGTGAGCTGCCAAATCTGGCCTGAGCCCCAAATAGTCGTGTGTAAACCCAGACCACCAGCCGCCTTCGTTTGCTAGGGGACCGAAGCTGGTGCCTCGTCTCTTCCCTCAGAAGGGTTTGACAACGGGGCTCAGATTTGCTTCACTTTTTAGTAGATCTTTTCCCCCGCCTTCTAAAGTCCTCTGCCAAAAAAATAAAAACAATACAGAGAGAGAACAAATTTAATAGTGTGGGGGAAGAGGGGCAGTAATAAAGAGAAGTCTGTAACTCCGTGCGTGAAAGGACTCGCTCAGCGCCGGGCCGGTCGGCACAGCCTGCGCTGGGGTAGGGCTGGTCCCTGCTGAGCATCGGGCAGTTGCAGAGTGTCTGGGCAAGGGCCCAAGAGGCTGCAACGCCCCACAACAGGGGCAACCTCACAGACAGGACTCGGCCTTGGCAAGGGCCGGAGCCAGGAGCAAGGGGAGAAGCCCCTGCAGAGGTACCCACACAACAAAAGAGGAAACTGTCTTAGGAGCAGCAGTGGTTTTATTGAATGCAAATCCCAAAGCTCCAGCGAGACACAGACTTTCTTTATTAATTTAACACCATGAGCTTTTCAGAAATGCCTTGGAATTGTTACTGATAAGGATAACGCGCGTGGCGGGAGGGGGCTGCGCTCCTGTTGTGCCTACTGCCTTTCTCCCCCGGCCCCAGCCTGGGTGTGTGAGAGGGGCTGTTTCTTCTCCTCTCGCCATCACAGAGAGTGGATTTGGCCCTGCAGTTTCTAGGAAACAAGCCCTCTCCCCCTCTGAAGCCCGTGTTTTACTTTTTTGCAATTTTAATGTACGTCGAGGAAGCCAAGTTTCGTGGCCATTATTGCAGAGTTAATAACCCTTTGGAGACTGCAGACATGTGTTATATACATCTTCCCCAGCAGTCATTTGGCTCACCGCCTGGAAAATGCCAGCGTGCAAAGGGTTAACTTGGCCATTACTCAGCTTTCTCCCTTCTCTCCAGCCACCCTTCTCCAAACCCTTCCTGTCCTGGTCTTAAGCAGGGCAATCCTGACCTTACAGGTGATGCTCTGGTGCCCAGGACACTCCAATACCTCCCGTGCTCTCCTGGCAGCTCCTCACCTCTCCGCGGTCTTTGGGCAATGGGGATTCCTTTCCTCACTCCAGAGTCTGGTCGGGCACAGACCTGGCTGGTGCTGCTGTTACCTGTGCAAATGCCTCCTACAAAGAAACCAGAAATGGTTGAATGACAAGTAGGGACCAAAAAAAGCTCTTTTGTCATTTAAAACAATCAACCAAGTAAATATAAGTGGTTTTACAGGTGCCAGCAGTGGGTTTCCTACCGATGGGACTTTCACAGTGAGGCAGAGGTTTGATGAAAGCTTCAGGGTGTGCTCCTTCATGTTAGGCTTTGCTTCTTATGGTTGGACTTGATCATCTTCAAGGTCTTTTCCAACCTAAATGATTCTAAGTTTCTATATGGAGTCTCTAGTGTCTGGCAGCATTGAGGCAGCCCTCAGCAAAGGCACTTAGGAGGTTTTTTGTTCCCACAGCCTGAATTCTCCTGAGCCTGCAAAACTCCATCTGAGACATCTCTGTCAAGTCTGGCTGAAAATGGACAGTCTGTTCCTGAGCTCCTGGGGGTAAGGAGCAGAGAAAAAAGTGACAGTGATATTGGAGGTGTTCAGGGACAGAGCTCACTCTGGCACCTGTGTCCTCATGGGAGCAAGGTAAGTCCATGGCAGGAGACCTAACTCTTTCTCCTAGCAGGAAGCAAGGGTTCCCTTTTGTCAGAGGGACTTTGCTTTGGTGGAGATGTGTTTGTCTCACAAACAGTGAGTGCACTGCATGAGATTTTCCCTCCCAACACTTCCCCTTTGCCTGTCTCCAGGGACCTCACGGCTTCCCCAGGCTACAATGGGGAAAACCATCCTATGTCCACAGAATACAGAGAAAAGAGAAGAAATGTACTTCGGTGGGAGAGGGGCTGAGGGGAATGTCCTGAAATGCCAGAGGTCTGGCTACGTTCCCACACAGCCTGCACAAAACCTTCCAGAGTATCTTGCTGCCTGGGTGCAGATGTTTGGAGGGATCAGGGTACAACACTGTCAGGAGCAGAAAATGCCATGTCAGGCACACCGCTGTGGGTGAGAAAAGCCAGGAATACAACAGAACATGCTCCCACTCCAGTAACACAGTTCCAGGGTGCCGGGAGAATCCGCTCCCTCCACTGCAGGCAGCACTTTGTGTAGAGAGACCAAAAGTGTTAAGTGCACCCACCACCTCCATCCAGACCATGCTGGGATTTTTAACCCCAGACAAGGCCAGTCCAGGGGCTGTTTGGTATGGCAGAGCTGTGCACAGATAGCCATCACCCAGGCAATAGTCATCGGCCGCGCGTCACTCCCCAGGCATGCGGGAACAAATGGACAAAGGAAAGAGCTCTCGTTGTTTGGGGCTGACCCTAAAGTTCAGCCAGGCTTTTTATGAAGTCCAGTGTTGCCACCTCTGATGATGTTATCAGGAACTTGGGAATAGCTGGCACTTTCTTTTGTTCTGTTTTATGGCTTGTTTGGGTTTTTCCTCTCCAGGCCTTGGCTCCTGCAATCATGAGACTGATTTCTTGTTTAACTCCATCACTCCATGTCTGACCCCATGACAGGCTGGGAAATGTGAGCTGTGAGAAGCCTCGAGGCTTATTGCCCAGGAGCAAAGGAAGAAGTTCCCAACCACAGGACTGTTTAAAAGAATCCTTTCTCAAAAAAAGATGCCACTGATTTCATTTTTTTGTTTGGAGGCAGATGTTCTGAATGCTTGGACTTGGCAACAGCAAAGCCCTTCTTGCAGGCACCACCTCCCTCTTTCCCTAGCGCTGTCCTTCAGCTGGTCATAGCCCACATCTGGGGTTCCCCTTCTCCTTCTCAAACATCTCCCTTTGTAACCAACCCCTGCCTTGGACGAGAATCACCTCCCCAAGCTGAATATTTCATATACAGCTCCTACTTCTCTGTATATTCCTTGCAGCAGGGCACAAGAAGCCAGAGGAGGAGACTTGGAAGCCAAGAACGTGGTGCATGGCTTGGAAGAGAGATAAAGGTGATGCCAAGGGGATGCACGAGGCAGTACAGCCATCTGTGTGGATGTCTGCAGGGGCCAGGACACGGTGGTCCAGCGCAACTGCACAAACCTAAGGTGGCTTCTTTCCATCACGAAAGCACTAATAAGGGAAACTGCTGACTTAAAACACTCTTAATAATGTTTTCCTATTTCTTTAACACCTCTCCCTTGAGCACTCTCTCTGCCTTCACAGCGTCTTGGCCAATTACACTTGCAAAGCAAACAGAAAACTCAATATCCCCACGAGCAGGGATTGCTGGGGGTCAGGGGCCCTCATCAAGCATCATGGTGGGGGCTTCGAGGTGGGTCACGGCACAGCAGCCTGCTCTCTTCCAACCAGCAAGGCCCTTTCCCATCCCCAGAGAAGGGGGCCCACAACCAGGCACTGCAGGGCTGGGGTTCCTCTCCTCATGACCCAGCAGAGCTGCAGGGCCATAAGTGGGGCATGGAAAGGGGTGTCCTCCAAGCACATGTATCTTTGGGTGGTGGCACAAAGCTGAGGAAGGGCTGTGTCCCAAGGCCAAGCCCCACTGGCCCCACAGCCTGGGTCTGTAAAACACCCCTTTTTTCTCCTGTGGAAGTGAAACAGCCCCAAGCCCAAGTGCTCAGGTGGTCGTTGCTCTGGACTTTTTGTTTTGCCTAACCCTTCTTTTGCCTCATTCAATTTGCCTTCAAAGCTCTGTCAAACCATTTGAACTAACTTTTACACAAATTCATCAATCAAAAACCTCCGTTTCTTATCCAGAAACAGTGATAGGGCCAACGATGCAAGACCATTCAGAGTTCCTTTTTCCTACAGGACCAATCCTTTGCTCAAGTTTGTGCAGGTTTTCCTGGTTGCTCTCACTTTGGCTGCAGAGCTGTGCAGAAGCACGACTGTAACACCACTGTCAGAAGCAGCATAGAGTTCACAGCCCAAAACCTCTGACTGCCTGGAGCTTTGACAAATTAACAATAGAGTTTCACTAGCCTTCTCCCCAGACTTGGCTGCTCTGCAGTTCCTCCCTCTAGACCACTCAGTCTTCATACTCCCTCCTCATCAACCCAAATCGAGTCAGCAAGTTCCCCAACACAGCCCCAGCAGGACAAACACTCCCAGCCAGGAGGGAGCTGTGGGCACTCAGACTCCAGCACAAAGAGTCTTCATAGAATCAAAGAATCATGGAATCACAGAATGGTTTGGGTTGGAAGGGACTTGTAAAGGTCATCTAGTTCAACCTCCCTGTAATAAGTAGGGGCATCTTCAGCTAGATCAGGTTGCTTAAAGCCTGTGCTGTCCCCCAGGCTTTATGTATGAGCTCTACAGCCTGCAGATGCAAACTAGGATGTTTGGTCAACTGATGTTGCATATCTATATTAGTTGTCTAGCCTAGGGGTCACCTGGGGAAAGAGTCCCATATTTTGGGCTCGTGAGCTGACTTGAAGCAGCAAAAACATCTTTGTTCTCAGGGGATAAAGGATCAGGGCAGGCAGGATGTGCTGTGACCATCACACAGCCACATCTGTTGTGCCATGAGAGTGCCGTGGTAGAGTCTGTGCCAGTCACACTCTTCCAAGCAACAGCAAGGGCTGCCTCTTCCTCCACAGCCAGCACAGAAACCCAGCTGCCCACGTCAGCAAAGTCTGCTCTTGAGTCACTAGGTGAGAAGCATCCAGATGGAGGGCCAGGGTGAGGTCTGGAGGGAGCAACCCTTCTGGAGCCTGAAACATCCTGATCTTTAATCAACAACAGCCACTAGTACCTCATCCCAGTCCTTTTGGGGCCAATATTGTCATTATTTGCAAGGTTATACAGTGAACCAAGAAGAGAATTGGGATCCTCCTCCAATGCTAGATCCTCTCTCTCAACAGAGCTGGCAATTGGCTTTGGCTTGCTTGCAAGTATTTGTTCATAAACCCAAATACTAGCGTCACTCTAGGAGTCTCATAACTGCCTGCTCTCAGGCTTTCTGGGCTGGACACCCACAAGGAATGGGAGGAGATGAGTTTCAGTTACCTGCTGGCAGTGCAGAGTCCCACTGGCACTGTCTGGGAGCTGTGATGGAGGAAGCTGTGCCAACAGCTGGGTACCAGCCCTTGGCAAACCCCACATACAGCCAGTGCCAGACAGGCCACCGCGAAGCTTCTGCTGGGACAGTCAAGTCAAATCCAGCTGTCTCCTGGCTCTGAAAGAGAAACCTAGAGAAGAGCTGGGGTCAGAGGGAAACCACAGAGGCTGCCACCCACAGCCTCCAGCTTCCAAGCGCCTCCTCTTCATCCACAGCCATGCACGGAGGGAGCTCAAGGAAACACTTCACCCCACTACCAAAGCAGATCAGTGCCCAGCCCTCTACACAGCCATAGCTGAGCGCAGCCCGACCACGAGGCATGTGCCAAAAGGGATTAAAGAACTTTCCTTAGACCAACAGACCCCTTTTTCCCAGTGATGCTCAGGGGGGTTGTGGGAGCACTCAGGCTCAGCGGGCTATTTCAGCCAGGCTTTAGCACAGCCATGAAGCCACTGGGTTCCTCAGCGTACCTTTCATGGAGCTCAAGCCCAAAGCTTCCTCACCACCAGCAGCAGTAAGGGAAGAGGCATGCACTGTGCCCCTGCCCTAGACCCTGAGATGTCCTTGGGGCAAAACTCCTAGAAGTTCCAGATTTTGGTCTTAATTGTTTGTGCCTCTGCTCTGTTTTTACAAAAAGCCCAGTTTGTCCAGCCTTCAACACTGCTTAAGGAGTGATTCAAGCTGGTGCTGTAGCGACCACTGGTTATTTGCACAAAAGAAGTTTGGGAACAGCTTTCTAGAAGGAGCACTTCTCAGTGGTGCCTCCTGCCAGTGAGCTGGGGTGATTTTTGGAGGTGTTTTAGGGCAATGTTCTTGGAGTACAAACCCCAGAGCTCCGTCTGTGCCCCTGCACATCATACCCATGGGGGTGATGCAGCCCCCCTGCACTGAACAGCTCGCCTCATACCTCATTTTTCCCAGCACGCAGCCAGCACCCAATGAATTCATCCTTCTGCCCTTGTAGAAGTCGTTGATGGGAGGGTGTTGACAGGTGATACAAGGTGGGCTGTTTGCAGCCCACAGCCTGCCAGTGCAGGCATTCCCCCTCTGTCTGGTCACCACGCTCAGCAGTGTGGTGATGGACTGTGTCCTGGGGCCAGGCTGGCCTTGGGGAGCTCCCATCCTCCCTTAATACCAGCACCAGGCAGGCTGAGCGTGGCCAGGGTGAATACCTGGGGTGGGGTGCTCTCCCAGTGCATGCTCACAGGGTTTTTTTCTTACACAAAGCCACTTTTTGGCATTCCCAAATCCCTGAACACCAGGTTGGAAGGGGCCTCGGGAACCATCTACTCCAACCTTTCTTGGCAAAGGCCCAGACCAGGTAAGATGGCCCAGCACCACATCCAGCTGAATCTTAAAGGTGTCCAGTGCTGGGGAATCCAGCACTTCCCTGGGGAAATGATTCCAAAGGCTGACTGTTCCCACTGTACCAGCAGCTGCAGACTGTGGCTTAACAAATATGTCATTTAAATAGACAATACAAAAAAGGACAGGCAGTGAAGCGGAGTGAAATCTTTTGTTTCCCAGCCCTTACTCCAGACACACCAGCACAGCTCTGGTAGCAGCAGGGTCAGCAGGTGAGCCCTGCCTCTCTGGGAAAAGAGTCGCTGGTGACATCCAGGGAGATGCCAGCCCCTGGGACACCGACACACTGCCACACAGTGATCTGGACTGCTCCCAAACACTCTCTCTCAGTGAAATTTGTAGTGTTTTTTTTTACCGGTGATGTACCAGACACTGGTTTCATAGTTAGAGAGCACCAAGGGGAAATTACCAGCTACAAGAAACGCTTTTGCACCCCAATCTTCAACAAGATCTGTTTTTTTTGAAGGGCAAACTGGACAGAAACGCTACCCGGGAGCTGTGCTGGAGCAGGGAGCAGTGTCCTGCTATTGCCACCTCGTGGGCCCTTGCAGCAATAACCAGGTAACCACAGGCGGAGCTTTGATGCCTCAGGTACTCCAGCTTCTCATCCCTGCATCCAGCACGTACAGAGCAGCTCTGGGCTTCCCGAGGGGACCTGTCAGCCAGAGAGAGGGGAAGGCCCGACACACATTGACTCTCCTACATGAGACATTTCCATCGTGCCCGATGCCCTGGCCCGGGGACCAACAGCACTATTTGCTGAGCATTTCCCCCTGGCACACAGGGCTCTGTCACACAGCAGGGCAGAGGAGCATCCATTCCCTCTGCAGGCAGTGAAATCCTGACGTGTCCAATGGACAGTCTCAGAGGTTTCTCTGTTCCCAATGTGATGTTACCGTAGAGGTTATAGGGCAGACCTCACTTCAGGCAAAAGGGGCTTTTGCTACAGTGTCCTATGCTCTGCCCAGGTGCTATCTTTGCAGGATACAAAGGATTTGAAGGGAAGAAAAAAAACAAACCCAAACATACAACCCCTATCCGACCTCACTGCCCCTTGCAACAGGGAAGCGTATGAAATGTTCTTTGGTTGCTGCACAATTCTTCTTTTAAAACAGCAGAGGAACTAGGCAGGATTTGCATAGCCTGATAAGATTTAGCACAACCTGATAAGATTTAGCTCCCCCTTCTCAGAAATTCTTGTCCTGAAATGCTAGGACTTCTCCTGCACTGTTTGCAGCCTGTGACATAACCAAGAAGCTCACCCATAATGCACTTACCCATACATGCAGCTTTCTTCTGCTCTTTGTTGTAAAAAGCAGACACAAATCTTCTAGAAGCTCTTCTAGAACTCAGCCAGCCAGGAGAAGCACAAAACCAATGCTGAGATTCAAGGAGGGAGCTTGCTCAGCAACTGGAGGTGAACCATGGGGTCATCTCCTCAGCTGGAGGTCTGCTGGCCTCCACTTGTGGCTACCCTGGCCCAGCCCCAGACAAGTCCCTCCCTCTCCCCTCACTCACATACTGGGAACTTTCTAAAGGAGTGTTTCCCAGATCCTGCTGCCTTTGCTCCTGCCTTGAGAACGCATCAGCTGGGCTCAACCTGAAACCTCCGGTGCTTGGGCAAAGGAGTCATTCTGGCTACAAAGATCTGAGAGTCCAGGCAAAGCTGGCTTCTGCTGCTTGGAAAGGGCTGAGCCCCAGTAGTACTGAACTGCCATCTTTTTCCTTCTCCTCTTGGGGCTTTTTTTTCCCTAGCCTTGTTACTGCTGACAGTTTGGGCACAGGCAAAGTCAGGGCTGTGATCAGGAGACTGTCCTGCAGACAGAAGATCTCATTTTCTGGGGATGATTTTGCCCTGGGCTCCAGCAGGAGGAAAGGCTGGGGCTGTGCCCTGCTCCTGCTGGCTGGAGGATGCGGTGCTGTGCTGCCCTCATCATCTTATCTGGTCACTAGAGGGCTGGATCCAGTTCTCAGCAGCATCATGGGAAAAGCTCCTGTGAATTTCAGTGGGAATTTAATCATCTATTTCACTGCTCAACTCAACTTTTTGTAGACCTTTCTTTTGTGGTAGGAAAAGTAGGGACTTTTCACCACCTGAAACAACTGCCTGGGAGCTGTTTCTTCCTACCCCAGCTCAAAGCAGAGTAATATTCCATGGCTACAAGGATATGCTTCTTGCACTTCAAAGTCACTGTCAATAGGGTTTATACTTGTTATTCCACTTAATGTTTCTGACTTGGAAATGATTATGGGGGTCTCCTCTGAATGCTTTATGGGGTAACAAAACTCCAGAAGAACAGGGCTTTTTCCAGCTGAGTAAATAGTAGATATTTTCATAAATCTTCAGACTATTGGAACATCAACAACATTATCCTACATGGGTTGTTATGACTTTGTATTTGCAGAGTCGTATGTTGAAGCTCAGATCTGTGCTTTCAGCCTTGTCTTCTGCTCAGATAGAAACTTTAAGTAATCCCACAGAGGGTACTTCAGTTAAATAAACTCTCAGAGCCCTACTTGAAGTTCTCTCTAGTCAGCTGGGGTGAAGATAACACTGCTTTGATTATCTCCATTTCCTCAACTGGGAATCCCCTTCTTGGACAAGGGATTAATGTCAGGGCTTTATCTCCTCTCTGCTGCTTAAGATCTTAACACATGTGGATGACAGGACAGAAAGTGAAACTATTATTATTCCTGCAGGAGCTCTAGCTTTCTGGCCAGTGATTTCCCTTCTCCCCGTTACGTCCCAGTGCTTTGTGGTTTCCCCCAACAGCACTGCTGCTACTACAGGTTGGAGCAGAAACAGGGCATAGAGGAATCTCTGATAATGAGGTGAGGCAGCAATGCAGATGACCAAAAACCTGAGCAGCAGGGTGGCAAACATGAGCTGGGCAATGGGAGTTCAAAAGAGTGAACTTAAGGTTGCACCAAGTTCCTCACTCAAAGTGCACCCAACCCCTGCAGCCCACAGCAGCTGGTTGTACGTGAGTGGCAGGAACATCTAGGGCTGCAACTGTTCATGGTAACACCCTTTTCCCCCAAAAAAACATCTTTCAGAGCATGAACCTACCTCTGCCTCATACCAGAATGGGAGAGGGATTACCCTGGACTGCTGGTTTGGTACCCACCTCACAAACTTTAGGTGCTGGCTGCCCTCAAAAGTGAGCAATGACTGCTCTTGACTTTGTTCGGCGACTTCTACAGACCAAATGGCATCAGGCAGAAACATGGAGACCGTGACAGAAAACACCTCCCCACTTAAAAAAGCAGCCTTTAAATCACTCTTTCACACCTACACCTGTAATACAAACCTGTGCGGTGAGTTGGCCAAGCCCTCTGCTGACTTTTCTTCTCCTTATTCGTGAAGCTCTGCTTAGGAAAGCTCCTGCTCTACAATGCTGGTTGCTCGCAGTGTCACCTTGCTGCCTGATGCACATTGGTTACTTTTGGGCTCAAAGGCATGGGCACATCAGATAGATTTCACACATTTCCTAAGTAGAAATCCCATTCTCAGTAGGAAGACAGCTGTCCTCTGTGACCTCCAACCAGCCAGAGGTGTTTATCCTCAAGGTCCACACCTCGGGCAGCCAAAACTCAAACTCTACAGCCGAGAAACAAGCCCCTGGTTCCACAGGGTGCAGACAGAGCAGGAGGGAGCCCAGAAAACTGACTGGGAAACGGGAACAGGCATTTTCAGTGATTCTGACCATCCCCAGTGGAATCAGCTCAGAGGTACATTCTTGGCTCAGTTGCTGCTCCCCGGCTCCCGGGCCGCTGACAGCCATCAAACCACCTCTCCTTGGCCTTTTCACAACTGGGCTATGTTCTTGCTCTCAGCATGGACCTTCATTTCTGCCCGCTGGTCAGCTGTTGTTCTTCAAACCCACAGCTGGGGGAAGTGCCTGTGGAGATGGTGTTTTTCTTTCTAAATCAGCAAGATTTTATTATTTTTTTTATTCTTCACAGTTTGCAAGTTGTTTGTAGCCAAAACTCACATATCCCTATTCAATTTGTTTTCCATCTGCTTTATTCTTACTCATAAGCTTCAAAAAATGAATTCAGATAATAAAACCACAGTATTCTGCTACAGTTCATTATTTGGGCTGAAACACCTTCCCTGATGTTTGTCGGCCCATGGGAAGAACTGGTTAAGTCAGAACCTCTGTGATCTTCCCACCTAGGGAAGCAGAAAACAAGAAATAAGGAACAGCTTTTCAGCTGGTACAGATCAGCACAGCTCCCTTGTTTTGAGTAGAGCTCTCCTGCTTTTGTCAGCTTAAGATCCAGGTCTCCAGTGGCTTATGATGGTTTCGAGGGGCTTTAGGGAGTAATCCCACAGCAACCTAACTAGTGATAGCACCTCAGTCACTGTATAAACGTAAGCACTCCTTAAAAAAAATACGGGAAAAAAAAGAATAATAATTATATCTGCATTTGCATATTATTCTAACATTCCTCAAATACACGTAACTTCATCAGCACCCCTAATACACACAACGAGACCGACAGAGTAACGATACAAAAACGCATTGTCATTCCAGAGAGAGTAGCTCCTAGTGCACAGGACCACATTCAAGTACTTTAGTCAATGCATAACTCTTGAGTAATACAAAGGATGGATGATTCACCTACTAATTTTGCTTCCTCACCCTTTATGAATTGTCCAGGAAAAAAACCCAAGGTTCTTTTACAGGAAGCACTGTTACCTCTGAAGAAGTATCTGGGTCATCCAGCCTTTTCCAGGCAAGGGAAAAAACTTGGAGGAGTAAGGAATGAGTTCCTGTGTTGGAAATCTGGGAGTGGGAAGTGGAGAGGAAGACACTGCAAGGCAGGGAAAACAAGGAGATGCTTACACAGATACCCGTTGTTAAAAAATAATTATTTGTAGTGCATAGCATAACTGACCAGACCAATTCAGTGGAATTAAGAACAAAAAAAGGTGATTATAGTGATTAATACAAACTGACAGAACGAGTTCTGTGGTATAAATAAGATGTGTAAATCAAACCTAGAGTGGGTTGGTAAATCTGTGTAGTAAACAAGCACAGCAGCAGCACAGTGAACACGGGAACACCATTTAGAGAAATTAAATGGAACAGAAGAGTTTCTGCTGAGTCAAATGGGCTAAGATCTCATTTCCAATGTATAATTGTGTCAAAGATTTTGGCACTGTCAAAGCGACACAGCAAAGCCAGATACACAGTGTCAAATAATTAAACTGGGACCCATTTTGTGCAATGGTAAAAATAATGTGTCAGAGTCTAACATCCGTGCTCATAAACATCACCTACAACTGATCTGCACTGGCCTCTTGAGACTCTTCACAGTAAGGTTAAAAAAATGTTAAAGGCATTGAATAGACTGAGAATATTGAAGCACTGTGACATTAATTTCTGCAGCACGAATCGCGTTCCCCATGACCTCAGCTTCTTGTTTCTGAGTTTCTATCAGTACAAAGTGGAAAATGAGTCCCTGTTACAGGAAGGCTATGGATGTGCTGGAACGTGTCCAGAGAAGGGCCACGAGGATGATCAGAGGGCTGGAGCACCTCTCCTATGGGGACA
>WTSP01008832.1:0-13111 GCA_025331215.1 Actenoides lindsayi
TGCCCAGTAAGACCACTTAAGGCTTCTTAAGGTCTCTGGTAAACAATTCTTGGGAAAAAAAAAAGAGCTTAAGTCTTGTATTCCTCAAGTTAATATAATGATGATTATACTTATTCTACAGTTTGCACAAGCAACCTTTCTCAGCATTTTCTACACACCCTAAGAGGGGATGAAGCGCTGAGCCACCGCCTGAGGCGAGGGCTGAGGAGCCTGTGGTGCGTGCAGCGCCCCGCAGCAACCGCGCACACCCGCGCCCCTCACCCCTCACCCGCCGCGGCCCCCGGGGGCTGAGGGCAAACCGGAAAGCCCGCCTTGCTGCGGAGGCGAGAAGGAGGAAGGGAAGACCAGGCCGGGCCGGGCCGGGCCGGGCCGGGCCGGGCCAAGGACAGCAGCACCCCCGGCGGGGTCACCAGCCTCCCGCGCGGGACCGCCCCCCTCAGCAGAGGGAGGAGGCGCAGCCGCCCAGGGCGCAGGGCGGGGGCGGCAGCGGAGGGGCTGGCGGCCCAAAGGCCGCTGCCTGCCAACCCTCGGCTTTTTTTTTTTGTTTTATTTGTTACAAAGATCAAGATGCCGCGTGAAGCGAAACGGCCAACCGCAAAAGGACTTTCGAGAAGCCTCCTACTCACTCTCGGTTTATTCTCGACTCGTAGCATCTCCAAACCACGCAGGCACCTGTTCAAACAGACAGGAGCTGTTCAGAGTCTGATACAGAAAACTACTCGTAACAACAATCCATTGTAAGTGGCAGTGAGAAGCACTTCGTTTTTGAAATCAGGAGGCTTCACCGTGCACTTTCTGGTGTCCTGGTTTGGAAAAGTACCAACACCCCTGGGAGGAGTTATTGCTGTACTGACCATGTCCAGAACATCATACAGGAAGATATTCACCTCACAGCAATACATTAAAAGTCATCCTAAAGATAATGGATTGGTATCACAGTGCAGGATCTTATAAAGAAAATACGAACACACAGATTAATTTGCTGTAAAATACAATTCACTTGAACTATAAACACTGTCTACCTTTGTGACAGTGCTGCTTAGTTTTTATTCCTCAGGTGACGGTGTGTACTCCATTCCTCGCATTCTGATGCTCAGTTATGAAGAATAATTCACTGGATTTCAGTACATAAATCACAACTTATTTCTTCAAAGAAAAGACTTGTGATTAGGCTGCCAGAAGTGCTTTCACAAACACTGTAACAAACAGGAACTTTTTGAAACGACTCTGCTCTTGCTTAACAACTGTCTCTTGTAAGGCTGTCAGCTGCTTTTTACTTGTTTTACCAGCTTTTATTTCGGATCTTCTTTGCATGACATACGTTTTGTTTCCTTCTTACTCAAGCCTCATCAGCATGAGCCAACTCTGAACATTGTGCAACTTCTGTCAATTCAACGTAGAAGTCTAAAGGAAATCACGGTGTCAAAGTGTAGCAGAAAGCACATCCTCCTGCAAAGTTAATAAAGGTGGGGGTAGGGGAAGGCTTCCCTCCTGTGAGGCTGAAGGATTCCAGACGGCACCTTCCCCCTCCTCAATGATCTGCGGAAATAGCCTGAGCACATGAAGTCAGCACGCCACTGCTCTTCTATCAACGGAGGAAAACACAAGCAAGTGCAGTAATGATTAAATAGTAATAAACTAACCAAAAAGCTGCTTAGTAAAAAAAAATAAAAATCAATGCATTAGAATAAAATTGTTTGAAGTATTAATGTTGCCTTCCTGCACCTCAAGAAACAAAAATTGCTTCAGACATTAAAAAACCAGGTACTCTAACAGGACTAATAGGGATTCTTTCTGACTGCACATGATGATACTTGGTATCTATTTTCTCCTTACTGGTCCCTGGTATGTAAAAGTGTAGTCATTCCTATATGTGTTTGCTTACTGAAAGTTTTACCCAAAGGCATTTTAACTGAAAAAAATATTTTAAAAGCCCAAGTTGCAGGAAAACAACGCATTTTGAAATGTAGTTCTGTGCGTAAACGGCTGGTCTGCAGGCCAGAGAATGCCCTCTATTAAAGACTTTGCCCAAGGGAGACTGAAAATGTTCACCCTGTAATTACATTTCTTGACTCACTTTTAACATTTCATCCGTTCATGTGTTTGGAAACATTCCAAATGTTCTAATTTTCTGATTACAAGCACTAGATACAGAAGACAAGGTTTTTATTTTAAATATAATCAGTTTTAAAAACAAACAGTAACTTCAACGTAATCAAACACAAAGCACTTTCACACAAAGCAAGTTATATCCTGCATTTGTCTGTCTAAAAAAAGTTTAACAAAGCAAGTTACTTTGGTGCATTCTGTAGATAATTCCATATACAAGAGAACAAACACAGGCTGTGTATTTAAGGAAATTTAAAGTACAGAAGGAGCAGCAGAAAGTTCTGCAGAACACTTAATCAAAAATGGAACAGCTGCCAACATCATCTCCTATTCTCAATCCACGGGAGGAATTGAAAAGAAACGCAGTGTACTGTGCCCATAGCACAGAACCGAGAAAAGCCCACAGAAGTATTTTTTTGGTCAGTGTTCTGGTCTGCATTCTGGTGTCACCACTTCAGAGTTTCCAGCCATCAACGTTGTAGTGAAAAGGGAAGCCAAGGGAGTAACAATGTGAAGACTTGAGTCACCAAACAAATATATGGCAGCATTATCCAGACTAGACTGACAGGACAGGGATACAAAAAAAAAAACAAAAACCCCAAAGTCCTCCCATTCATGCAAGCAACCATAAGTTTGAAAACACTGCATGCTTCATTACTACTCCTTGATTTGTTCTGATGATAAACTCACCAGTACCTTTCCTGTGGAATCCAGTGCAGAGGAGGAACACCGCTTTACAGCAACACATATGCCTTGTGGAACTTAGAATCGCTGCTTGTGCCATCAGAACAGAAATTCAACAGAGCATCACTCAGGCCCGTAAAAGAACATGGAAAGCATTATAGTGGTGCAGCAGCAGACAAAACAAAACCAAAACCAACCAAACAAAACCAAAAAACACACAAACAAACAAAAAAAGGCCCACATGATAGTACGGCTTCAAAGTGGAAAGCTACAAAACTACCAGCTTTGATCTCCATCATTGTCTTGCCAGTTAGTAGCTGTACCATAAAAATGTACAAGGAGATAAGACTATTAGAAACCTTTTCCAAATGTACAAAGGAAGCTCTTAAACCACTTGCAGACTGACCCACGAGGGGCAAGAGTTTACAAAAACTAATACACAGCTTAGAGGTTGTATTTGTGATTCACGAAACTCCTGGATTGCAAATATGAAGCACTGAAAGACTTTCCAAATGTAACTTATACCAAATATGTATAGAAGGCACATATGTCAGGAACAGTATATTTTATTTGTATTTATTTTTGCCTTTTACTTTTACAGAGAGTAATACAGTGTTAGCATCATAGCCTTCTTTAAACACCTGGCTGCCTTTTCTAGACAGGTACCATTCAAATGCATCAAGATGTTATTTGGACCAAGCCTGCTGCTTATGACAGAGTAAAATGCTTGAACCTTTTGTGATCATTGTCTTTTTTTCTTTTTTATAAAGACATCCATCTTAAGATCTTTAAGATACCCATCTTATATTTCCAAAAAAATAAATCTTTCATTGAGAAAAAAAACAACAGAGTACAAGTCTAAATGATCATCAGAGAAACTCCTTAACAAACATGTTACCTTCTTACTGAAGAAACAGTAATTAACAAAGAGATCAACAATTAAAAACCCAGGTCCTGTTCCTGTGCTTTGCAGGTGGAATTCAAGGCTTAAGATTAGGCTGAGGTTTATTTACAATCTAACAGCTGATTTATGTGAATGTACAAGGAAGATTTCCAATGCTATAACCAGGGCTCTACCAGCATTTCCACTGGGGTGGAGAGAACGCTTCACAGACTTAGAAATCGGTGGTAAAAAACCCCAACCAAACAAAAAACACTGAACAAATACCTATTAAAAATTCCCGTATGAGCATCTCTAGTGTAGAACAGAGATATAACCAGACTTGAAACTAGCCATCCAATTCAGGTATAGACTGAATCATCATCGATGCACAATAACCTGAGCTGTCCATTTGGTAAAGCTGCCTTCAGGAAAGCGGCAGCCTTTAGGTTTGGTTCTCTTTCAACTAAAAAAGGTTTAAAGTGAATTTTAGTGCTCATGAAAAGATGCCAACAAATCACTTCTTTTGTCAAAGAGAGGCATCTGTCTCAGAGGCAAACAGCTCCCTTGACAGTCTGTAAACAGTGCTGTTGCAAAAGCATTAATGGCAAGCATGAGACTGTATAGGCCTCCATAGATGTTCTCGTCTTGGTCTGTGCTGAGACTAAGTAAGCACACCAGCGTGCAACGTGATTGAGACAAGATTAACTGAAAAACATCACCAACCTGTTTTGCATAAAGCAGAAAGGGAAAACATTTAGTTGCTATCAACTGATGCTGGACTGAGCGGCCCATAAAGATTACATATGCTTTTTATGGCCTTAAGTCAGAAACCCCTCAAGCAAATTCTTATTCAAACAATATAGTAATAAACATTAGTTTTGATTGGTTTCCAGTGACAGGATGCACAGAAAGAACAAGAAGTCTCCATGAAGCTTCAGAAAGGGCTTGTAGGGGTGCTAACCAACTTCATCAATCAGTTATCGACGTTTAAACGTTGCCTATAAACGCTTGTAAGAACCAATAAGAGCATTGCAGTTTGGACAGGTGTGATCCACGTCCTTCAGGGCATCAATGCAGAAGGGAATTAAACAGCAACCAGCTGCACACCTGCAGAGAAAGAAAAACACCAAATATCTGTTTTACCACTTGTTACATACACAGGAAGATAAATAAATTTCCCATAAAAGCCATCATAAAACTGGTGCCATAAAGCTTTAGGAAGAAAACATAAGGCTATGGAGTCCATCACTCTAATGTCCTAGAGCTGCTTTAAGGTCCCATAGGACTGAAAAGCAGATGTAGGCTGCTCAAACCATAAAGGGTCAGGTCGCAGACGGAATGAGAAAGAAACAAAGCTCTCAGCTTTGTTAGTCCCTAGAGCTATAAAAGGTCACATAAGAAGAGAAAAATAAAGTGCAAATTGGAATCAACCTACCCCAGCAGGCAGAGGCCACCACATGAGAGCCAAGTCAAAGCCCCAGAGTCATATGAGAGCCGTGTCACTATCATCTGGTTACAGGAAGGGCAGCACATCTGGACTGGGCGGTCATGAAATACTACTGGCTGCTGCACATACACTGTCTGAACTGTAACTGAGCAGAGAAATATGCTGTTTACTCAATGAGTAAATAAAGAAAAAAAATGATAGTTAATCAACTTCCTCTGTGTTAGAACCAGCTAGTACTCAGAAATATCTGAAGCTCAGAGCAATGCAATGCACAATGACAAAGAGAAGTATCATGGCACTTCCTAATGCAGAAACACACTACCTTCAGAATAAGGCTGCGCTAAAAACTACAGAAAGCCAAAACATGTTGTCAAGATTAGCACACGTTGAAGGATTCACAAGAATTGATTCACCTTATTCCCTTCAAAAGTATTTTTTTGGAAGGTGGGGAACACCTTTGAACTTCAATCTTTCATCTTCTGCACAGCACCTAATACACAGCCACCAAACAGCTCCTTAATATGAAGTACAGCAGAGTCTGATGCTTACCAGGGTTAATTGCCGGTGCAGGCTGTCCCATGCATGAGGGAGGAGGGTTCATCCCCTTCCCATCTGGTTTCTGGCCAGGTTCTGGGACAGGATAGGGGTGAGGATAGCTCACATTGATTCCTACTGTTTCCTCATAGGAAGGCGGTGCAGATGGGGCAGAGGCACCACTCGGAGCAGACATTGTATCTAAAACATAATAGAGAGAAAGTTATAACAAAAGACATTATTTATTGAGGGCAAGTGACAACCAATTGGGCTCTATTCAGACAGAAAGCAAGAAGATTAACTAGATTAAAAAACACTTTTATCATCATAAAATTTGCCTGTTGTTTCTGACAGCGTTAAACGTTAATCTTGATTTCATTGTTGCTGTTGCTTTCATCCCTCTTAGTTTTCACAGGGTAGTTTTTACACTTTTTCGAACACCAATTTCTTCTTTTATAAATTAAAAAATGCTAAAACAGGGACATGGGGTATCCTTCTTAATGTACTAAGCTATCTGGCAGATTCCCAAATTTTCCAAGAAGAGTATTTCAGATCCCTCTCGTTCTATCAAACAGTATGATAGGCCACCCTGTACTTGTGAACTAACATAAGCCTGGTTTGCAGTGAAGCTCAAATACTTAAAAAAGACTACTTACCTCTGTTGTGATTTGAAAAAAAAGAAACAAAAAAGAAAGCCCAAACAATTAAGTACATCTGACTGAACTAAAAGCTTTTACAAATCTCAAGTATGTCTACGGTTGCCACTTTTGCTGCTTACCAAAGGTTCAATGAGTTTGTTAACGAGAACTTCCTCCACTGTTATTGCATTAGACAGTATAAAAATTCTAACCAGTGTAAGAATTCTAACCATTGCCTTTTCACAAAGAGGAAATTACTGTGACTTTAACACAGACTTCCTCTCTTTCTCCCTGCCTACCCATTTCCCATACTCTGCCCACCCATTTCTCTGTTGCACAATCTCTAACAGCACCAGTGCTGATTAAGCAGCTCCCTTTTTCTCTTCCTCCTGAGGAGCCACCAGGCAGCTCTCCGAGAGCCACACTCCATCCCTCTGCACACATGCAAGTCTTTTCACTCAGTACTATCTGGGAAGGGCAACCTGCATTTGGAATATTAATTCCATATTCTTACAGTAATATAGAAGCCATAATTAACCATAGCACTAGTATGAATAAAAAGAATAAGAGGCATCACAGTGATTGGAGGGGAAATATGTTAAGAAATAAGAATACCCACAACAGTACAGTACTACTGGCAAAGCTTGTTGAAAACAGCAGCTTGCTGGATGTATGCAGTGTCTTGTGGTGTGAGACACCAAAACACCAGGCATTCTAAACTCTACCGTTCTCCCCATTGTTCATATCACATCTTGGGACACACTGCATGGTAATAACAGAACCTAAACTTACACAATTTAGTTTATTTGGTAGTCACATACTTAGAAAACTACTTGCAAGGTTCACGGCCCAACTTCCTTTTCTACCTTATGCAAAAACGACTCCTCCTCCCAAAAATAAACCAGAGAGGAATGTGGCTAAGTGTAGACACAAGCTGACTCAAAGAAAAATCAAAGTTCAGACCTGGTTAAACTCTCAAGGCCAATCAGTGAACAATCCTTTTCTCACAAACTATGCTGTGGATTTTTGTCATCCAGGATGTATGCTGTAACTTGGCTGCCCAATGTATAGAGTCACTACACAGAAGGACAAGGAAAAGTAGAGTGAAGAATCAGAGAATCAGGGAGTAACTTTGGCCATGCAGACCACTGGCTTTCTGGCCCATAAGACAAGAGGGGGAGGAAAAAAAAAAGTAACTCAGCATAAAACCTGGTTAATCCTGAAATTGTTACACAGCCTTTTGGGAATTCAGTGCCTGAGAAAAATGGAAGATCACAATTTCTTTCACACTGAAATCAGTATCTAGTCACAGCAGACAGCGGAGGAACAGTCAGTGGAGAACCAACCTACAACTGCTGTGCAATGATATAGTGTGCAACAGTCTCCCACACAGTGGCCTGAATAATCCTTTTACTCTTAAGCTAGAATGATTACTTTATCAGGGAATTTATTATTCCCAAGCAGATATAACCACTGTGAAACTATCCATCTCCAACCACCTTCTCCCAGATTACCTCATGTAATTCTGTTCACACGTGCGGACGAAGCGCAGAATTTGTCTGGTGTTTTCAGTACCTTGTAATGTTTAAAACCACCAGTTTAACAAACAATTGCAACAACGAGATTCATCTCAGGGAAGAATGTAGTTAATTTGTGCATAGATTTGGAACTTTGTCACTGTGCATTCTGAAAAAATATATTTTCATCACCATTTCAAGACAGTTGTGTAACAGTCACCATGAGGACAAAGCATCCTGGACTTCTAAATTACCACGTGGACTCCTACTGTTAAGGAGCTATGAAAGAATGGCCTAATGAACCCCCTTTGGTCTCTTAAAACCTGGCTTTTTGTACTGTTGAAAATGCACCTCTCTCCACCTATCACTCCAGAATTACATCACAACCTTCATTCAGAAGAACCCACCACTTTGGCAGCTAGACTGCAGAGAAGGATCCAGCAGATCTACTAGACCAGAAGCTGACAGTGCCATGACCAGCAAGACCAGTGTCTGCATGACAGCTGAAAAAGTGCCGCTGCTCTGGGAAAAACTTGCTTTTGTAAATAAATGCAATGACTTTTAATTTTGAACAGCTACTTTTGTGAAGACTGATTCTGAAGTGAGATGCTGCATCTTCCAAGGAAAGGAAAGCCTGATCCTGAACAAACTGCTTGTAAACCAACCTCGAGCTCATTGCAAGGCTGTGTCTGGAACTAAATGAAAACCAACTTCCTCTACTTAAAAAGCCAAACAAGCAAACAAGACAAAACCACTCAAAACCAACGAACAACAAAATCAAACCAACCATGACTATAAAAGTTTCTCAGTACCAAGCTTGTTCAAGCTTCAGGTAAGATCATAAACTGATATGGCAATAAGCATTAACCCATGGATTAGATGGTGATGAAAACAAAGGTAAGAGGGGCACTCTAGAAAGGATTTTCATCATATTTTAGCTTAATAACCCAGGGTGCAAGTCTTGCCTAAGTAAAATGCATCTTATACTGCCCTTTGCAATCTCTTAAGGCATTAATAGACTTTCCATAGTTCCCATTTGCACTTTGCTCCCTGCAGATAGGTACAGAGCAGCTTCTATCTTTAATCATAATGTATTTTACAGATCCATTCTTATATAAAATACCATGGACACAGACATGTCTGGGAAGAGCAACGAGTGCATAACACCCGATTACAAAGAGGGCAACAGATTAATATTACAAACCAACCCCAGATCATGTAGAAGGTGATTCAGAATCTCAAGCATTAATCTAGGATAGGGAAGAACCTGAATTTCTAATACTTCAACAAACCGTACCCGGGTACTTACAGAACAGCAGCAACCTAGTAATTAAAGGCACAAAAGCAAGCTGATGGCAGAAGCAGAAATTAAACCCACAAATTTCATCGTCTTAGAGCAGACTCCCAAGTGCTGCCTCCAAATAATTCTAAAGGGAAGGCTGTTTCATGACAGGTACCCAACTGCAAGAAAAGACAAAGGATAAGGTAGGTAGTAACAAGGAAGTCAAACGCACCAAAATGTTATCTGGAGGGTGGCATACATACAAACCATTAGGCAACATTAAAGCTTTCTCAAAGCAGGATATGCAAATATTGCAAGACCAACAAGCACACTGAATGCAAGACCGGACCTTTTACACTGATACACAACAAGTTTCCATTGACATCTGGAAGTTTCAGATCCAAATGCTACGAAGCACAGAGAAGAACTGAGCAGTTCAAGTTTCTGCTCCCATTCTCACTACTCTCTTGCTTTGAGTCTTTAGAAACACACGTGGTAAGACTAGGACCAATGGCTTCAACTGCCCATCCCACGTCATTCTTCTGGTCTTCATAAAAACCCTGTTGTGTTCCAGGTGCACAGTGGTAAGGTGGACATTGACTCACTGTGGTCAGCTGCATTCTAACTTTGGGCAGATGAGTCACTAAATTCCCGAGAAGACTTAACAAAGCAGCAAAAGCACCAGCTCCCTCCTCCACATCTTTCTTTTTTTTGTTCACTCGCTCAAGAATAAGAATCACAAGTACTTTAAGCTGTGAATACTTTTCTCAGCTCAAATCATTTCCTTCATAAGCACAAACTGGAACAACACTGGCATGGGATAAAGCACCCTCCCAGTTCATTCCTTCCTGCAGAGGTCTATTGCTCTGCATAGAGAAGAAGATTGACTTAAAGGGAGGGAAAAGGATGGTGAGCACCTCTGCATTCACAAACCACTCCATTCAAATGAAGCAGGATTAGTTACTTGTACTAGCTGGAGAGACCAGGAAAACAAGTAACAAATTCTAGTGACAGAAGAGTGCCCAGGGAGTGCAGCACAGCACTGGCACTTTCACAGCTGCCCTAAAGCACAGGAATTCTGAGGAATGGAAGCCTGCTGAAACTGCTGAATACTTCGTAACTAACTCAGAGGTGTGCAGTGTTTGCAGCTAATCCAAACATTCCCTCTTTTTTAATTCCTATACTCTAAATCCGTGCAGCAATCTGAAACCAGAAGCATTTGCTCCCTTGCCAAAACTGCCAGTTTTAACACAGCAAGAGAACGTGCAGGCTGCACCTGTCAAAAAACAAAACAAACCAAAACAAAAATAATAAAAAAAAAATAAAGACAGATGTTGTGCTTTATCTTGTTATTACAGAAAGTGCATTACATGAATCAGAAATGAAGGTAACATCTGAAGAACTTATTAACCAAGCATTCATGATAAAGCAGAAGATTCTTAGAGCCCGCTATCACGGGCTTCAAGGTTTGTATCTGACTGACACGATCCAAGCTCAGACTTTGACTTGAAACCAGCAGCATGCTCAGTGGCTTTGCAGTAGGTGTCAGCAGGTTGTCTCAGACAACTGTCCAGTGACATTTATGCAATGAAAATCCAGGCTGTGACTTAATCATTTTCTTAAACAGCTACACAGCATTTCTCAGCACACCCTCCCACAACACGGGTTTGTAAAAAGTTGGGCAGTTTCTTCAGAATGAGAATTGAAATATCAAACTGTAAAACATGGTGTAGATGAGGAAGACTCTGACCTTCTTCATCAAGACTCATACAGGCATAAAGGGGGGGGGGGGGAAATTACATATATTTTCCATAGTCCAGAAGCCAATGTGCCCAAAACAAGAGATTGTCCTGTGATGATCTATACCTGCTACTGCCAGATCATACACATTCACTGTTACCTTATGCCATTGTCTGTTCAAGGAAGGGAAATGCATTCAAAACTCCCTTCCTCCCAAGGGGCAGATTTACTGTAAGAATGTTAGGGCACCATTATCTGTGTCATGCTCCCAAATGCAGAGATGGGCAAAGCCACCAGGCTGCAATCATCTTCCCCTTCCCTCCTCACTCCATTCAAGAGGCAGGCCAGGCAGTGTCGAAGTCCAGCTCACATGCATCTTCACCTGGTGATAATCCCCATAACTACAAGCTGTCCTCTGCACACCCAAACCTGAACACGTATTTATTACTGTTTTCTCACCATAGGATGCATCCCCTATCTTATAACTATTTTTTTCTTTTTAACATTGCCCAGATCTGTATGTTTACATTAGGTATTTTAAAACTGCAGCCTTTTTCTGGAGGCAGGATGCAAATGTGTATTCTAAGAATGAAAAAAAAAAAAATACCTTTTGCCCAAGGGCAAACAGGAAAAAAAAAATCCAAACAAACAAAACAAACAGGAGGGGAGAACAAGTCAAACACGGAAAGGTAAGTCAAGTTATCCACGTCTTGTGTAACAATTACAGATTAATCATTAGGCAGCAATTTTTTTTTAATCCCAGCTGGTTTCCTGAGCTGCACAAGAGTCTAGCACACATTGATTGCACGGCAGCACAGGTAACAGCCAGAGCACCTCAAGGGGAACTGGGGGTAGATAATCTCTCGGTCTCTTATCAGGAGGGGAGAAATAAAGGTCTGTGCAGTCCCCACACTAACGCACCACCCAAGGAGAGACTTCAGCACAGAAGTGTTGCTTCTGGGCTGGAGAAGATGGAGGAAGCTGTAGAGTCATCCCTCCCCCCTGTCCAGCCAAACCAGAGCCTGGCACCTGCTTTTAATGCAACAAGTCCTGCTCTTCTGAGAATGGAAGAGCAAACGGACTTACTACCTTACAGAACAATATTCCTTACTTGAAATCTTCCTTAGCCGTTCAGGTACAGACCAAAATTTCTCTATTTGTTTTTAAATATGCTCCCCTGAAACTAAATAATTATGTATTTGCCTGAAGTCCCTTCAAAACAAACTTCATAATGGAAAAAAAATCTATTTTTTAGTTTAAATCAGCGTGTGTGTCTGCCATAAGACTTTTTTATAAAAGACAAGCATAGTTAGGTCTGTGAAAGTTTGAACTAAGAACATTTTCATGTTTGGCATCAATTTGCAACGTCCTTGTTTTTATCAGAAGAAATGTATATCCTTGAAACAGTACAACAGCAAATGTCCTCAGTCTAAGATTATTTCTAGCAAAAGGAAGATCTAAGTTGCTGCTGCAGCTGCCTACCACTATGAAGTGAGTTTTCAGCCCCATCAGTTCCTCATTCTCCCCAGCCACACAAGAGCACAAAGAGCCAGCGTTACAAGGGGAGATGGCAACACCCCTCAGGCAAGGTAACATGAGCACATCAGAAACCAGACCCAACATCTCCAACCATCTGTTTTCACTGTCACACAGCATCATTCTGAAACTCACAGTCAATACGTATCCACTCTCAGCAAGAGGAGTGATGATCCCACTACACATATTTATTAGGATGATTTAGAAAAGAATGGTATATTGTGGGATATATATATATATATATGTGGTATATCTATAATGGTATATGGTACATTTTTATCTTACACTGTAAGGAATGTTGTTGGAATGAGTTTATCTGAACGCATTACATCATATTTCTTCCTTGACAATTTGTACTGAGAAGCATAACGCACTAGCAAAGATGTCATGCAAGGCAAGGCAAGGAGAAGAAAATAAGGTAAGCCTGTATCTGGCTACCCAAGTGCATCATCATCAGAGCATACTTTTTATAAGAGCATAAGGTTATTTTCTTAGCAATTTTCATTTCTTCAGGAACTTTTTCAGGGACTTCTATTGATTGTAACATCTTTCACATATCCCCACTGCCCAAGCTTATTCCAAGTAGGGGTGCACCTCAATTTGAAAGACAGTATCTAAGCAGACCTCAAAGCACAGAGTACAGCCCAGTCTGCACTGGGAGGGGAGAGAAACATGGGGGGGACAAAAGATCTCACTGCATGTAACATTTTTTCTGTTGAGTCACTTGGTTTGTTTATGTAT
>WTSP01008833.1:0-23359 GCA_025331215.1 Actenoides lindsayi
AACAATAAGGTGTCCCCTGGCCTGAGGGGCAGGAGCAGCAAGAGCAGTGACTTCAGCAGCAACACAAAGACTGAAGGAAACAGGATAACATAAGAGGTCAACCCTTTGTTAATAAATGAGATGGGAGCAGTGCACAAGGTTGAGAGTCCAGGGGAAGATGAGAAAAGGAATAGCAGACAGCAAAGAAAGAAGAGAGAAAGCCCACGAAAATGGCAGTTGTGGACAAAAGAGCCATGCCCTTTGTGGAGCCACCTCACCTGTAGCTATCTGCATGCAGTCCAAAGCCAACGCAATTGGGGAGTCCCAGCAATGGCACAGAATGCCACTTCTTCCACTTCTCCACTAAAAGGGAAGAGAAGAGGACAGGGTGCAGCAGATGCTGCTAAGGAGCTCCAAAAGGCAGGAGCTCAGTCAAGAATGCCCTTTCTCCGAAGGCCTGCTCTGCCCAGGGCAGCTGGAAGCCTCTCGCATATGGATTCTGTCCCAGAAATGCTGGGGTTTTGGCACAACAATGCACAGGGCACTGCAGGGTAAGAGAAAGGCAGAGGGATGTTGGGAATACAGAGCAGGCTATGGCACGTGGTTGCTGTAGGACGAAGTAAAACAAGGGGGAGAGAAAGAGGGATGGAGAAGTAGATTTTTATGGTCCTCCCAGAAGTGTGGGCTTGATATGAATTCCTCCATCACCACTGCCCATGTTCTGTTTGCTCTTGCTTGGGTTTTTGGGTCAATGGAGTAAATATCAGACAGCAGCCAACAGAAACGCTTGTGGAAGGGGCACAGAAGAGAGAGGGAGCCATGGCAGGTCAAGCTGCAGGGCTTGACAGCCAACAGGGAGATCAAGACAAAGCATGGGTAGAGCAAGAAAGCTTCCAAATGCCAGTACTGTGGCGTGCTAAAGGTACAGAGACTCCTGGGAAAGCAGGCTCCCGGGTGAAATTCTCAGCACTCTGGCACCAACCAAGCAGTGATTTAGTTTATTCTATCCTGGCCTTCTGAGAGACACAGCAGATGACAGAGGGGTGCCAGTTTTCCTAAGAAGCAGCCTGGCCCTTGCCCTTCCCAAGAAGCACCAACCTGTGCCTGCCTTCGCAGCTCGCTGGAAGAAGTTCTGTTCATTGTAAATCTTGCCATCTTTGACATCCTAAAGGGAACAGGAAGGAGGAGTGACACTTCAGCCACACACAACCCCCCTGTGAGAAAGGGAAACTTGGTCAAGATTGCTACAATACTGCCTCACTCATTTTAAAAAAAGCAACAACCCCCCTCGGAAAATAAAAAAATAAAATACCAGATCAGCAACTGAGCTTAGAACAGATCTCAGGGCTTTAGGTTCGCTATTTAATGCTGCACGGAACAACCACATAAACTCTGAGCATCAGCACAGAATGAGGGAGCAGCTGTCTCACATTGGACATTTCAAGCACTACCACTTGACAACTGTCTGTGGGTTAGAGGTACATAGACAATGCAGAGCATCTGGCAATCTAGAGCAAGCTCTAGCCCCAAAGCTGTAACATTAAAAGGAGCCAGAGGTGACCTTCTTACCATCAGCACAGAGGTGGTTACCTCTGCCAACAGGCAAGTCCCAACAAAGAGCTATAACGTTTTATTCTAGTCATCAGAAAGCGAGGCAAGTAAGAAAGTTTGTGTTTGCAACATTTAAGTGCCTGGGCAGCACGCTGACATCTTACAACCCATCATTTTACACCACCAAACATTACTGTGCTTTTACTACCACTGTTATCAAGTGATCTGAAACACAAAGTTTCCAAGCAGTATGTATGTTTACCCACACACACATATATACATACTCAGCATACAACAAGCTAACGTAGGACAGGTGTTATTATGCACAGGAGGAAGCAGCAGTTTTATACTCTAGCTGGTTTGATACCAACCACATTCCAGATGTTTTATGCAGCTACTTGCCTGGTGAGCCGATCTGAGCCACCAAACCCAAGAGTCAAAGTGCTGTTGTGTGCCATATCCTACTCTACAGTCCTCTGCCACCACAAGGGCTGGGCTGCACTGGCAGAACACCACCGAGAAAAGCACCAAAAGATGGGAAAGGGGCATAACAGAGGAGCTGGGGGTATTGTGCACAGAGGTGATTACAGTTTCCCACCTACTGGCTCTAGTTTTGTGGCATTTAGCTGTCTTTAACTCATTACCACTGTACTTTTTCTCCATCCTCTTAAATGTCTCTCCTGACAAAAGGCAGAGGGATTTTTTCAAGTGCCTGCAAGAGCGGGCACCACTGGGTCCCCACAGAACCATTAGGCACCACTGGTCTTCCCACAGACAAGCAATCCCCAAGAGCCACAGCAGACAAAACAACCTTTCTGCTTTGCTTTGTGAGTTGCTGAAAATCAATAAACAGAATTTCCATTGCAGAACAGCCATTGCTGGAAACGACACACTTCTGGATAAGCCAGGCTATTGGCAAGTGCCTAGAAAGCTGGCTCAGGACTCCAACGAGAATTACTGCTTGACTTCAAAACCTGCTCCAGCTTTAGAGAGTCTCTCAGTGCTGGGTCATCACACCCACCACGTTCTAACCTCTCCAGTTTCCCCAGACCTTAGCAGCGTCTGTGCCCTCTTGCCATACAGGAAAAAAGTAGGTCTGACATTAGTGAATCAAGATCTCCACTGTACACCACCAAGTTCAGTTCTAGAAGTTACTGAGCCTGGAAGATCAAAGAGAAAAGCTTCTGGGACAAAGGCTTTTCATTTTTGTTTTTTTTTTCAATCCTCCTATTTTCTTCATGTCTCTAGTGGAAGAGCCAACTCCTACTGAAACCCAAGCATGACGCTCCTAGGAAGTTACATCCATCTCTTAAGCTGGGAGGTGCCTCTGTAACCACTCTCTCCAAATTCCTTGGACACTCTTGGCCATACAGGACAAACGGGTTGGGCCCTGGGCACACAGTACACTATGCACTATTCCTTACCCAAACAGATCAGAACTCACAAGTTTGAGGGAGTATCTTTGCTTTTGAGGACAGGTTCCAGATGCTGACTGTGCTGTGGAAGGATGGAAGAGACATGGTTACAGGAGCACAGAAAAGAGGCACCCACAGCATCAGCTGCATCAACAAACACAGCTGGTGCCACTGGCTTTTACTTATTCCCTGCTTCTTTCACTTGGTCTTTGCACAAGTATCCTCTGCAACAGCATCTTCCTGGACTACTACTAAATCACTCTTACCTTGCTCCTGAAGCACAGCACCCCTGACATGCTTTGAGTGTGGTTCTGCTTAAGTCACAGAAGCATCTAGGCAATGGCTATAATACTGGGTTGCTTTGAAGGTGGTACGTAAAGAACAAATGATTAGTAGATCTAAGGCATCTCAAAGGCACCCCCAATTTGCTGAGCATTCCCCCCAAATCACTTTGCTATGTGTCAGGTCTGTAGGAGATGCCAAAGTCTCTTCTGCTCTGCATGGATGTTAGAGCTGTATGTGGTCTTCCCCTCTCTGGAAACTTTCGCACTCATTACTTGGCCTCGGGGTAATTCCTCTTCTCCAGCTCTTAGACTGAGTGCTATACACCAGTTATCTGCTGCTTGTCACACAAAAAATGCTTCTACAAAAGCACTATAATAACAAAAACGTTATTTTTCTCTTTTTCTACCATCTCATCTTTTTAAAGACATAGGTGGATGCCCAGACTTTATCATGCAACAGCATAAATAACTAAAAAGAAACTAAAACCAAATATCAGGCAAATGGAGAAAATTCCTCCTGAACAGTGTCTCCAGGTTAACAACAGAGGACAAGATCAAAACCTTTCCTTTGGGCGTTTACACCTCGACTGCAGAGAAAAGAGCAACAGTCTCTAAACAGTTGATAACCAGCCCCGGGGATTTAGCTGCTTCCTTCTGCCCCCCGCCCTCCCCCAGGCAGGCTGAGTCCCCAACTGACTTTTAGTCACCACCGACACCACCAACCGCACAGGGCCTCCTGTACAGCGCTGGCAGCGTTTAGGTTTTGAACCTAGAGACCAGAAAGAGGAAGCGTTGGCCCCAAACCACTTGGGTTCCGTCAGGTCACGGAGCAGCCCAGCCTCGCTCGGTCCTACGCCGGTGCCAGCGGCAGGAGCCCGGCCGGTCGCTGCCTCCCCGGGGCACACCCGCAGGCTGCCATCGCCCCGCTCCGTGCCTCTGCTCACGGCGAACTCCGGCGGTTTAGGGACGTCTCGGCAGCTGCCGCCGACTGCGGGTAGCGGCCCCCGGCAGGGTGTCCAGCCCGGCAGCCCGGGGCAGGCGGTGCCGCAGCAGGGCCCGCTCCCGCCCGGAGCCCGCGCCCTCCGCCCGCTGCCTCCCGGGAAGGTCGAGCCCGCTCCCGGGACACGCGCCCGCCCAGGACCCCACAGCACCTTCGTACAGCAGCCCGCAGCCAGCCTGCTCCAGGAGCCGGAGCAGCCTCCACCGCCTGCTGCCCTGGTCCGTCAGGACCGTCTCGGCCGGGAGCGGCACCACCGGGCCGGGCCGCGCCTTGCGGGGCGAGCGGCAGCTGGGGCCCACCGCCACCGCCGGCCGGGCTGGAGAAGACCGCGGGGAGACCGCGGGGCTCCGGAGCTGCTGCCGCGGCGTGACCGGCGCTGCCGGCTCCGTGTCCTCCTCCTCCGGCGGCGGGGGCAGCCTCTCTCCACAGGCCGGGCAGAAGCGGAAGGCGGGCTCCACGCCGCTCCCGCACTGCGGGCAGAACCGGTTCACCCTGCGGGGACAGCAGTCAGCGCCCGCTCCGCTTCGCTCCGCTTCGCTTCCCCCACCCCACCCCCGCCACATCCACCTGGGGGAGGCGCAGCCCGACTCAGGTCCCGGTTGCTCCGGCGCCGCTTGCACCGCTCCCGCCGACTTGCGGCCCCGCCGCCCCCGGCCCGGCATCGGCATCGCCCGGCCGGGAACCGCCCCCGCGCCCGCCCCGCGCAGGCGCCTACCCCGCGCGAGCGCTGCCCGTGGAGACACTGGGAACTGCGGCGGGGCTTCGGGCGTGGGGTTGGGCCGGGCGAAGGAGCTGATCCGCGGCGGGGACAGGCGGGCGGGCCGCCCTGGGCGAGCCTGGGTCGCGGCTGGGGGAGGGATCAGCCCCAGTGCGGGCCGGCGGCCCTGGGGGTGTCCTCAGAGCTCCTTCGGGCAACAGCAGGCGGTGACCCCCGTGGGTCTGGTGACCTCGGGGGGGTCTGGCTCTTAGCTTGTTATGCAATAGATGGCATCAGCAAGCTGCTTAAAAGCAACCTTAGAGGACTGCAGAACAGGTTTTCAGAAGTTAATGAGTGCCAGAGTTAATCAGCGGCATAGGGCTGGGAGGAGTAACTGGGTATTCAGTGTGTGTGTCTGTATACACCATCCCTCGCGTGCCTTCAATGCTGATAACCCTCAAGCAGGCACCGGTATGTTACCGTTAAAGAAGCGCAGGTGGACTTGAGCTTTCCCTTCTGTCGGGGTGAGACGAAGCTTGCCTGGGGAGGGTCCAAGGCAGGCATCCCGGCATGCAGGGCCTCAGGGTTCGGGGGAGAAGGGGACAGGTGGGGTGTGGGCAGGAGGGTTTCTTGTTCCAGAGAACATCTCAGCTGTACCAACGTTGCTTTTCCAAGCTTGTCGCAGTGAGCCGTGTGAACACCACGGCCATGGGGTGCAAACAGGAGCGAAAAGAACTGGAAGGCAACAGCTCATGTGGTGAAGAGCCAAGTGGTAGTGGTTGGTCTCACAAAAGCTTAGTGGGGAATGAGGAGAGCATCAGTGGAAGGCAGAATAAAATAACGCATGGGGTATCAACCCCATCTCTGAGCCCCCCACTGAGCTCTGGGGCTTGGAAGAGGTGTCCCAGTCCCTTCCCAATCCCTCCAAACCCCAGAATGTGTTCCTAATGCTCACGGAGCACATGGCAGAGTCCCAGCAAAGCGAAAACTCTGCCAAATGACACTGGGAGGCTTGAAAATTTCAGATTGGTTTCTGCAGCCCGTTGCTGGGATTTTTCTCTGAAGCAGGTGGACGCTGTCAGGAGCAACAGGGCAGGTTGGCTGGGTTCTCGAGTTCCTCCTCACCACGTTCATCAGGGCACTCTACAATCACTCTTTTCCATTTCCCTGGCATCGTAGGCAGCAGCAGGGTGTGCTGAATTTCTCAACGTCACTGTCACCCCCCACTGCACAACCTTGATTTCACTTCCAGTAATTCCCGCTCCCCATACAGGTGCAGATGGCAATTCCTTTGTGAACCAAATCATCCCCTCCGAACTGTGACAGAAAAGAAGCATCCCTTCTTCATCCAACTGGTTTGAATTTACTTTTACAGGCTGGTTCATGGTGGCATTGTGTTTCCCTTGAGTTTCTGAATCAAGATCAACAGTCACTGTAGTAAAGCCCTGCGTGGTGACTGGTGGCACCATGGTGAGTGCCTCATTGCAGCAAGGATTTATGAAGCCTGGCAGTTGCTGGTTTATTTGTTTGGATTTTTTTAACTTTGTAAACCGGTGTTAATTCATGATCATAGCTCTATAATTTTGTTGGTGGTTGCCTAGGGAACAATGATCACGGCCTGATTATATTCAGTTTGGGCAGGAAATAAAAATGTATGGTGCTTTAATAAGTCAAACCCCGTAAAGACAAGGAAAGCTCCGAGAAAAAACGGTGATGGGAAAATTGTGGGAAAAGACAATTCTTTAAGAATGATTTCCGAGAGCTGGCATCTCAGAAGAGAAACCCCCACCCTACTTCAGTGGCATACTGAAAGTAATAATTCACAATAAAAAAGGAAGGCATAGTAATGGGTGAAAGGGGAAATAGCATTCTTTTTACACTTCATAACTGGTTATTCGCATCAGCAGTGTGGCAGCGTGAGCTGGGAGGCTGCAAGTATGATGCTGGGGATTGTGCCTGTGAGCACTGCACCCTCTGCCTGAGCTCAGCAGGAATTTGCTCCCTCTTTCCTGCCTCAGGTATTGAAAGCCAGCCTGGATTTTGGGCTGCAGAGGGGGATTGGCCCCTGGAGAGCTGCTGGAGAGCAGGATGGAGCAGATCCCATGGTCGAGCTTTGCTGCTTTGAACATTTAGGCTTTCAAGCCCCATGGGTGAATGAGGGAGCCCCTGGCCCAGAGCTGCTCAGGTGCTGCTGATATCCCAAAGGGCTGTCAGGGCACACAGGAGGGGGGTGAGGGATTGGGGAGTGCCTGGGGCTGGTCCTGGGGCAAGTACCAGGCTCTGGACACTGAGGAAGTGCCACCAGGCCAGGGTGCTCAGCACAGTTGCAGCAGGGTAAGACCAGGGTGGGGAGACCTGGTCTTTAAAGGTTCAAAAGCTGAGTCGTCAGAGCAAGCGACAGGGATCTTGCACTTGTCCCAGGAGTTGCCTGTGATCATCTTGGACTTGCTGCAGCCTTCTGCACCCTCTCCTGTTCCCTTTTGAATCCATTTGCACACTTGATCTCTGCAGCAGAGGCAGCCTCCCACAGTGTTGCAATGCACGGCTTGGAATGTGCTTCCTGTTGTTCTAGAATCATAGAATGACAGAATCCTTCTGTTTGAAAAAGACCTTTACAATCATCGAGTCCAACCATTAACCCAGCACTGCCAGGTCACCACTAAACCATGTCCCGCAGCATCACATCTCCACAGCTTTGAAACCCCTCCAGAGATGGGGACTCCACCACTGCCCTGAGCAGCCTGGGCCAGGCCTTGGCAACCCTTGCAGGGAAGAAATTGTTCCTCAAGTACAACCTAAACCTCCCCTAATGCAATCTGAGGCCATTTCCTCTTGTCGTGTTGCTTGTTCCTTGGGAGAAGAGACCAACCCCCTCTGGCTCCAACCTCCTTACAGGGAGTTGCTGAGAGTGAGGAGGTCTCCCCTGAGCCTCCTTTTCTCCAGGTTGAACAACCCCAATTTCTTCAAACCAGATTGAGACCTGTGGTGTTCCTTGAAGCTCTGCTCTAGGAAATGATGAAAATATTCTTTATTCTTCCATTTTTCCCCTCTGAGTGACCCCTTACCAGGTGGGTTCCTTCCCCATGGTCCTGTCAGGCTGTGGTGTGCACCGAGTCTCACTCCCATAGGAGCTGCTCCATCTCCCTGCTCAGCTGCTCCTGTGCCTCACTCTCCTGCCCCCCGGGAGCCTCCCCGGCTGTGCTCCCACATCACAGCAATCCCAGCAATTCCTCCCTCACGCCCTTTCCTGTTGGCTGCCAATGCAGAGTGTGCAGGGGAAGCACCCACGGGGGCTCCAGCAGCTCTTTCTGAACTGCAGAGCTCACTTCAGAGCCCAGCGCTGAGTATACACAGGGTTACTTTTGTGTTCCTTTGAATTTAATTACACCGAATTGCATTTGATGTCTGTCTGCTCAGCCTCTTGATGTTGTGCGATCCCTTTCCAGCTTTTCATAGCTTTAGATCTGACCACTGAAACACTGCACAGCGTCAGCAAGACCTGCTCTCTTTGATCGATTAGCGCGGGTCTGGCACAGACCTGCCTATTTATTCCTTGTCTCCTAACTTTTAAGAACGTCGTTTACAAGCAAAATCTCACCATTAATCCACCCTAGCGTCCTGAAGAGCTTTTGTAGCCTTCACCAATGCCTTATCCTCATGTAAAACAGGCTGCTCTCCCCACCAGCACCACAGCCACCGCAGAGCATTTGATCTGGTCCTGCCAGCCTGCTTTTTTAATGTCCCTTTGCTCTGGCTTTCTCATTAAAGGGACGGAGTGATGAATTTACCTCAGGATGATTCCCTGCCCCACTGTCCACTCATCTCACACACTGTCCTCCATTTAAAACCCCTCCTACAGTGGTTTGAATTGCTAATTTTAAATACTAGCTGGGCTAGCATCCTGGCTCTGTTTTCCTTTAGCTAGAGCTCACCTTTCCTGGGGATGTTCCCTCTATCACAAATGTTTCTCTAATTCTTTTCTAAGCCCAAATCCAACCCAGATAACCAGCAGCTCTGCCTGCCCTGGATCCATCTTCCTCTAAAGCTGTTTTTTAGGTGAATTTTTAACTCTTCTTTGTTCTTGGAGGAGGGAAATGTCTAAATTTTTAGGACAAGACCTGTCTCCTCTGGCCTTTGTGTGTCTGAGGATGGTTTGTGCTGCTATGCCCACCAGGAACATGCAGGCAGCTGGGATGGCAATGAAAAGATCCCTCTCTCCTCCCTTCAGGGATCTCCATGGTGTTATGTCTCCCTTATCTCACCCCTGTCTTCTCAGCACAGCTGCCAGCAGCCCAAGCACGTGACTTACTGTATTTATGTGCTGGCAAAGATCTACGAGCTTGACAGAGTGCCCATAGCTTCCAGTTCTTCAATTGCTCTTAATGAAATGAGGCTCTTCCTTTGCATTTACACATCTCTTTGATCCTGAAGTGAAGTGATGCCGCTTGCGCAGTGGTGCTACAGTCCCAGGAGAGCCCTTAGGAACCTTTTGGCTCTGAACAGCTAGTTCCCCTCCAGCAGTCATGAGAGGCCCTGGCTGTTGGCCCAGGAGAGGTGCCTGCACACCCACGGAAGGTAGCTGTGGGAACACCGGATGCCTCTCTGGGGTGAAGGGACAACTGGCCTGTCCTTGGGCAGCAGCTGGGTAGTGCTGGCAGAGCCTGCCAGCTTGTGTCCTGGGCTGTGCTGCCTCCTCAGCTCCACCCCTCACCTCTCTAACAGCAGCAGGATGTTCACCCAGGCACAGAGGAGCAGCGATAGCAGAGGTTTCCAGCCATGTCCCGTCTGTGCTGGTGGTGCACTGGGGTCCATCAAGGGCACTGAGCTCTGTAACATCCAGTGAGGACACATGGACCGACCAGAGACACCCTGAGGACACTTTTGCAGGAGGCTGGTGTGGCCAGAGACTGCACCAGCTTCCTGAAGGGCTCTGCCAGGGAAATCACACTTCAAGGAGGGCAGGGATTGGGAAGAGCAGCAGGGGATCCTGGAAAGCTTCCTCCATACTGACCTTCTTAGCCCACAGAAATCTTCCTGTGGCTGAGCACCACGAGGGGAGTCTCTTCCCTGCACATGTCCCCAGTGCTTCCAGAGCAGAACACTCTGGGAGACTCCAACCCAGCAGCTGAGGCTGGGCGGCTGTGAAGCCAGCATGCCTGGGGGACAAGGGACAAGAGAGTCCACCCTTGGAGCAAAGGACCCTGAGAGATCTGTTCCTTACCCCAGGAAGCACCCGCACTGGGCAAGGCAGCAAGGTCATTTCATTCTCCCTGGGACGTGGGAACAGCCTCTCCTCCCCAGGCCCCTGCAGTGGTCTCACAGGCAGGCTGAGAAGTGGAACCTCTTCACAACCACACCTTTACTGAGGGTGCCATGGGGGATGAGCTGCAGCAACCCTTGGGAAGCAACAAACACATATTTTTCCATAGAGTAAGACCAGATGGGACACACACCCCCCCATCCCTTCTGCTTTTATGCAGCTGGTGTTCCCAAGAAAAATGGTTGTTCCCAGCCCGCCTGGCTGTGCAGAGTAGCAAGAATCCGAGCATTTCTGTGCGCGCACACACACACTCCCCTTCTACAGCAGCAAACCCTTGATGTTGCAAAGCAGGGACCATCTTCTGGTGAGTCTAGGGGAGAAAAAGGTGCCGGATCCACTCCCCCACTTCCATGGGAACCACCGTCATGGTGTTTCCCTCCTGGGTGGTGGCACTCAAGGGTAAAAAATGCCAGCTGCAGGATTGCACCATCCAGCACTGCAGTGAAGGAGTGGGAAGAAACTAGGACAAGATGGAAAACCCTCTCAGCAGCAGTTGGTGTGTTTGTCCCTTGCCCAGCAGATCACAGGATGTGGTGTCCAGGAAAATCTTCACTGTGTCCCTGAGCCACCAGCTGCCCTGGAGGAAGGTGCTGCCAGGCATTACAGGATGTCTGCCCGGCTCAGACTCCCTCCTAGCCTAGATCCCTTTCAGATGCTGATGGGAGACCTCAGAGAAGGACAACCCCAAGCAAGCACTCCCTAGCAGCCTGATACCTGCTGCCCTTTCCTGGCAGCATCCCATGGGTTTCTCCTGTGTCCCTGCCCAGTCCTTCACCACCACCACATCTCCTTCCCATCCTGGGTGCAATTTGAGTCACCACGATGCCACTGCACCTTGTTGCAACATCATCCATCTTCTGTTCTGGGAGCCATGAGGAGCCTGTAAATACTTTCTTTGGCAAGACACTTGTTTTGATCTAATCACTCAGCTTCCTTCAAAGGCAGACACAGAGAGGAACTGTGTGAGGCAACAGGGAAGGTCACAGGGAGGTGGCTGTAATTGGGGAGGATCAAACCCAGGCTCAAGCAGGGGTGTGGACAGGAGGCTCTGGCATGTCACCGCAGGCACTGACTGTCCCAGATCCTCACCAGGACCATAGTCACCTATAACTATGCAATAGGCTGCAGACATCATCTGAGATGGGGCCAGCGAGTACCAGGGTGCAGACTTAGGGTGAGACCTTCAGCACAGAGTCACAGGATGGTGGGGGTTGGAAGGGACCTCTGGAGATCATCTCATCCAATCCCCCTGCTCCAGCAGGGTCACTCAGAGCAGGGGGCCCAGGATCACATTGTCCAAGCAGGTTTGGAATCTCTGCAGAGAAGGAGGCTCCACAGCCTCTCTGGGCAGCCTGGGCCAGGCTCCAACACCCTCACAGCAAAGAAGTTTTTCCTCACGTTCAGATGGAACCTCCTGGGTTCCAGATTGTGCCCACTGACCCTTGTCCTGTCACTGGGCACCAGTGACAAGAATCTGGCCCCTTCCTCTTGTCCCCTGTGGTCTCTCTAGCTATTGATCAGATTCCTCTCAGGCTGCTCTTCTCCAGCTAAACAGCCCCAAGGCTCTCAGACTTTCCTTGGCACAGAGATGCTCCAGTCCCCTCAGCATCTTTGTAGCCTCCTCTGGACTCTCTCCAGTGGTTCCTTGTCTCTCTTGAACTGGGGAGCTCAGAAGTGGACTCAATACTCTGGAGGTGGCCTCAGTAGGGCAGTGTAGAGAGGAAGGAGAACCTCCCTCAACCTGCTGACCACACTTTTCTGAAAGCACTCCAGGAGAACATTGGCCTCTTGGCCATGAGGTCCTATTGCTGGCTCATAGGCAACTTGTCCACCAGCACTCCCAGGTCCTTCTTCACAGAGCTGCTTCCCAGGAGGTCAACCCCTCCCCTGTACTGGCGCAGGGGCTTATTCCTCCCCAACTGCAGGACAATGCACTTGCCCTTGCTGAAGGTTGCAGCAGGATGCTGTCAACATTGTGACAAGTGATGGGGGAAGGCAAGTGTAGAGTTGACAAGCCCTCAGCCGGGCCATGCTCAGTGGGAAGGCACGTGCTGTCCCCACGCCCGGCCAAGCTGCATTATTCACGTTTCAAAGTGCACGTGCGGCTCTGCTGAGGGATACCAACTTGCTGAGCTGGATGGGCTCCCTCCTGCCTCTGAGCCCATTAATGAGCTTTGACAGATGCCGCTAAGCCGATGAGTGCAAGCGGGAAAGCTTCACTGTGGGCTGGTGGCTGCTGGCTTGTCCCTGGCAGACAGGCTTCACCTTCGCTGGTGCCTGTGGAACGAGCTGGGTGAGTGTGAGGACACGACTCCCAGATGTGGCTCTGCAGATGGACACCAGGTCTGTGCATCTCACAGTGTAGCCCATTGCAAGGTGGGACCTGAGCACAGGCCACCCAGTCGGGATGCTTCTGCAGCCACCCCCTCCAGCACAGCGGCAGCACCTGCCAAGGAGAGCATGGCTGGTGAGGAGAGACCCAGCAGGCGACTGTTCCAGGGCCAGACCCACGGTTGTAATTCACTCCAGGTGCCCTGAGAAGCCAAACCTCAGCTTTTGCCAGTGACAGGAGCAAAGCCACCGAGGAGGTGAGCAGGGTCCTTCTGGCTCCATGGGTCTCAGGAGTGCAATCACAGGGTGTCACTCTCCATTCATACACTGCTGTTTTTACAGCTGATTTTGCTACTTTTCTCTCTCTCCTATACTGGGACTGCTTCACCCCTGACCCCATTCTTAGTTTATTTTCTCCTCTCTGGGGCACAGCAGATGACTACGAAACCACAGAATTGAAAGCTGGCAGGAGAGCACCATCTCCAAAGCAGCCACAGTCAATGCGGTCACGGTCGGCAGCGTTCACCCCCCCAGAAAACGGCTTCTCTTTATTGCATGGATAAAGGCAGAGGCTCATGGCTGCCCTGCTCCCCTGCCTGCTGTGGCCTGGGGGATGAGGGTCACCCTGCCACCCCACACACTCCCAGGCACTTTGTGGCACCAGGCAACCACCCAAGGGGTACCCCATGATCCTGGTCATGCAGCAGAGCTGTGCTGAGCCCTGGCTCTCCTTTATCCTTGTCCCCATCCCCTCTCCCCACTCTCCTCCTCCTCTCTCTCCCGTAACTGCACACGGCAAACTTTCCCCACTTTGGTGTTCCCAGCATCAGCATCTGACCTTGCTCCTCCAGCCCCTTCGCCTGCCAACTTGGCAGCGGCGGCAGGAGCGGGCGGGGCTGGCAAAGCCCAGACAGGGCTGGCAGCCCCTGGCCTCCACCAACCCCCTCGCCTGCCGGCACTTTCATCCTTATCTGGAAGGGGCCACTCGGTAGCACCTGGAGGGGCATGAGTGCGGCGTTCCCACCGGTGTTCCCACCCGCACTGCCTGCCCAGAGCTGGCGTGTGCTCCCCAAAACCGGGACAGGGCACAGCGTGGAGTGTTGCCATCCGGGACTGGGACAGACGGACAGGCGGACACACCGGCATAGCCAGGGACACACAGACACACAGCCCCGGCACACACGCAGTACCCTACACACACACACACACCGGTGCTCCCTTACAGGGAGCGGCGCTCCCACAGCACTCCTGGGCACACACATGCAGCTCTGTACGGGGACACATGCGCGCACACGTGAACACGCGTGTGCGCGCACATGAGAGCGAGGGCGACAGGCACGCACACACATCCACGCGGTAACGCACACCCAGCAACACACATGTGCGCGCACACACAGCGACAGACGCACAGACAGACGTGCACACTCCCAGGACGGCACACTCGCACACGCTCTCCCACTCGCACCCGCGATGACGCGCTCTCCAGCCCCGCCGCGCACCCTGGCCCCGCCCGCCGGTGCGGCGCGTGCGCGGGGCGGGCAGGTCCCGGCTGCGGGGCGGGCGAGGCCGCGGGACGGGGACGGGGACGGAGCCGGAGGCGCAGCCGCAGCCGCCCGGCCCGGTAAGTGAGTACGGGCGGTGGCGGGTGGGTGCCGGGGGGGGTGCGGATGGGAGGTGCGCGGGTGTGCGGGGCCCGCGGCCTTTCGGCGGCCGGTCGGCTGGGGTGGCCCCGCCCGGGGCTGCGGCAGCCGCCGGGGCCCTTCGCCCGGCTCCGCCCGCTGCAGCCGCCTCCGCGCTCTGTCTCTGGCCCGGGCCTGGCGAGCGCATCCTGCTTGGGGCCGCGGTGAGCTCAGCCTGGCCCGGGCAGCCCCGGACGCGGCCGGCACGAATCGCGGCCCTCCCGAGAGCGGCGGCGCTCGGGGATGCTGGGCCGGGGACGGGATGGAGGAGGAGGAGGAGGAGGAGGAGGAGGAGGAGGCGGCCGCCATGTGCCCAGCTCCCTCGCGGGCAGCGCCGCGCCCCTGCCAGCCAGGCACGCACAGTCTGCATCGCCCCGACACCCGGGAGAAGGGCTGCGGGCTGGCGGTGGCCCGGCCGTCATCTTCACCGGGCCGTGTCACCGCTCCCCGTCGCACCGTGGGGCTGGGACACCAGCTCTTGGGGGCACCCAGTGCCCGAGCGGGCACCCGCGGGCACCCGGCTGTGTCTCGGGGAGGCTCGCCATCAGGTACCGCCGGTACAAACGCCTTCCTGGAGGTGCAAATCAGCCGTAGCGCGGGTGTCCAGGGCTCAGGAGTGTGAAAACACGGCTTCCCAGGCGATTTCTGCGTCCGCTCTTAGCCCGCGGCAAGCACGGCCCCAGCGCAGGCAGCTCTCGAGGGAAGAGAGCTCGCCCGGGAGATGTTTGCTGTGCCCGGGTGTCCTGGCCGGCCCCGGCCGGGCAGCTCGGAGCCAGGGGGGTGGTTTGCACCAGGGCTTGTGAGAAAACCCCTGTCAGGCTCCAGATCTTCCTTTGCCGAATCCATGAGGCTGCTGAATTTGTAGAGAGTTTGTCTCTTCTTTGGCAGCTGCAAACTCTCTGGAAAAACCAGCGATGGTATTTTTAAAGCCAAGGGTACAACCAGCTTTGATGCAGCAGCTTCTTCCCTCCTCTCCCTCTGCTGCCTGAGCACAGAGGCTTGTGATTCAGTTACCCAGGACCCTGCCATACTTCCTGGACCACTCCTTGCCTTGGTCTGGGGCAGTGGCCAGACCCAAAACTGACCCCCTGATTCTGCAAACAGGACTCAGCCTGAGTACTGTTTGTGTTTCTGTGTTTCAAGGCCTGAAGTTCCCATCTGAGGAAAAACTGGGCCCATTGGGCAGCTGGTGGGGTGCTGGTTTTACAGGGTGCTGCTGGCTCCGCAGCCCCTTGCACCCCGCCTCGTTTGCAGCCTCCTAGGAAGTTTTACTGCTCTGTTTGCACAACCTCTCACGCTGCGGTAGGTGGGGATTTTATGGTCTGGCTGCGCTGTGGCTCTTGAAGCTCCGTGAACAGCGAGAGGGAGGAAGAACCAGCAGTGAGAGCTGCATGCTTCTGAACGCCTGGGGCTGGTCCGGCGGCCACTGGCCCAGGTGGCTTTTTGCAGGATGTGGTTGTAGGAGATGGGACTTTCTGGGGTCACAAGTGTCAGAAATCACTCCCACTTCCTGAAAGCGCTGGCCAAACATAATCCTTCACCTTCCACAAGTGCTCATGCTTTTGATTCCCAGCATGGGTGTTGCAGGGAGCTGAGAGGCGTTTCCCGCTCCGGCGGCAGCGTGTGAAGCCCCCGGGTACCGACAGCCCTTCCCAGGGATACGATGCCATCATTGCAGGCACCGCACAGTCCTCAGCACAGCCATGGAGATGGAGGTGCTGGGCAGGGTCTGCAGCTGATCTTCCCGGGATGACAGTGTCTCTGCAAGTCAGTGGGGAGAAACGCTGATTTTATTAAAAAAAAAAAAAAAAAAAAAAAAGGAACGTCTGGCATTTCCAGGTCTTGTTTTTATGGGAAAAGGACATCAGAAGGGGAGAAATGGAGCGAGTGCTCTAAAATAACTGCCAGCTCTTGGGAGCACGTGGCCTTTGCTCGGCTCACCCGGCCCTTTCCACTGAGGCAGTGGCTGGGGACAGCCAGCTCCCAGCATGGAAGTGGGTCAGGAGGTGGGATGCTGTGGCCTTGATCCCTGCCGATCCTCAGCCTGTCCTCATCTAAATCCACTTGCACTAGAGCTGCGGTCCAGGCTGGCAGCTGGTGCAGCTGCTGCGTTAGCCGGCAGCGCTCCACGCCGTGCTCGGCACTGTGGCAGGGGCTGGTGGTGCAGGCCAGGCATCGAGGGGCTGTCTGGCTTCCCCCAGTCTGGGCTGCGGGTTGTGGGTGGGCAGGCAGGAGGGTCTCCTTCCTCGCTGGCCTCTGACCAGGGTGAATGTCTGCTCACGTATTTAAGAGACTCTTCCTCCTGCTGTGGTCAGGCTTGGAGAGCAGGGTATTTCCAGAGAGAGGGAGAGGAACTGGGTCGTTCTCCTGGAAACTGGTGGTGGTCATCTCTCTCTTCCCCCCCAGATCTTTGTCTGTGCCTTTTGCTGGGAAAGTCAGTCCTGTCTCACAGCACATAGTGCTGAGGTCAAGCAGGAGAGCACCTCCATCGGGGACAATCCGACCTGCCACCAGATGAGTAGGCAAGTGCGTCATGGGTGTGCTGTGAGGTGCAAGTGGTGCCTCTGAGGCCATCTGGAACCAACTCTGCTCAGACCTCCTCTCCTGCCAGAGATAGGCATGGGCAGGGGGTAGCTGGGGACCCTGACTCCACTGCCTGTGATCACAGGCATTTTGGGGCAGGGAAAAGACATTTTCCCTTTTGGACTGGAAAAAAATAATTTCTGTGGATGCCCAGAAAAACATTTTTCTCTCAAATCTGTTAATAGTAGGCCTGCTGTAACTGAACTTCTTCCTTCTCTTGTCTTCCAGCAAGTGAAAGGTCCAGTACAGGTTTTCTTGGAACACTTAAAAGCTTGGGAAAAAAAATGTTGGCAATAATTAAGTTTTCCAACTTTGAGTAGTGTTTGAGTTACTCAAGAGCTGCTTGACATTTTCTCAGCGATGTAGTGGCCCCAATGGCAGCTGTAAGACCCACACGGGCGGTCTTACAGGGTGGGGGTCAGCTTGTGTTTGAGGGTGTGGTGGGGCAAGCAGCCAGGAGAGACGTGGGAGCAGGAGGTGGGATCTCTGTGAGGGGAGCAGCTTTCTGCAGCCAGACCTGTTGCATTTGTCTTCTTTCAAGTGAGCAAAAAGTTTGATTCCCTTGATTTGCTCTGGATTCCATTCAAGCAAGTGCGGTAGGAAGGTTTCTGCTCCTGGAGGGCTCTAGGAGGTGTGTCAAATCTTGTCCTGTGCTGTATGTGGGTGTGTGGAGCTGGGGGATCTGCTACAGGGGTCCTGTGGCAGACTGGTGGTATATCTGCTGGGGCACACATGGACCAGCTGGAGATAGAGTGCTTTGTGATGAGCTTGAAGGCATTTAAGCACAAATCTATCAGCAGCCACCTTTGTAAAGTCTCCTTTGCTGTTCCTATGCCGCTTACTGCCTGGTGGGTGTCTGATGGTCTCTTTTGCGCTGCAGGAGTGGACCTCTCCTGGTGTTTTTCTGTCCAGAGAAGGTTCCTTGAGCACTGATGTCCCTTGCTGTCGTGGGAATCTGACTTGTGCGCATGAAGTGGCAAGAAGAAGGTGGGATTTTTTTATTCTGAGAGTGTGCCTGGGTTTTGGGCTGGGGATGGCAAGGTGTGTGGCAAGGCAGGAGAACACTTCTGGAGGGTTCAAGAGCTGGTGGTATAGAGCAGGCTGGGTAGGTTGATGCTCACTGCTTTGTCTGCAGACCTACATGGACTTCAGCTTGCTCTTGCTGCAGCTCAGTCACTTCCAGCTCTGGGTCCTCTGCTCACAATATGCATTTACTAGTCACTGGTCCAAGAACAGAGGTCAGGCAGGCTGGGTCGCTAACCTTGCCTTTCTTCTCACTGTGGCACCCTAAACTCCCTGCTGAGGTTGGTGGGTGCTGGTTGGATCCATGGCACCAATACCATCCTGACCGGGGCTGGAAAATGTGCTGTTGAGCATCTCCTGGGGCATTGCTGGTTAATGTGTCTGACCTTGTCTCTGCAGTGGCTTTCATAGAATTGTCCAGGTTGGAAAAGACCTTTAGGGTCAACTGTTTCAGTGCTTCCTGGCTTTGGAGCACAGGCTCTTGGAGATGAACCTGGCAGTTGCCCACTTGTGGAGAGTGCAGCAAGGCTGATGGGTGCTGCTGTGACCCAGGTTGGCCCCATTGCTGTGGGAGGAGGGAGTTTGCCCTTGGAGGAGGCTCAGCTGGGGGCTGCCCTTTGTCCGGCAGCGTGGGTAGGTGGCTCTGCTTGTGCCAACGCTGCCGGGTAACTCACTGCGAGTGTGCAACTGCAGCCCATCTCCTGGTGGGACAGCAATACTTCACTGGGAAATGCCACTGCCAGTGGAGACAAAAACAGCTTGGAGGGATTGCAGATGCTTCCCAAGGAGGGGGAGGGTGTGAGTGCCTTGTCCTCGGGCGTTGACCTTGCCTTCTGCTTCCCTGCCCTTTTTCCATCCTCACCTCTCCAAGGAAGCACTGTTAGCATTGCAGACCCAACCCCTAGTGTCACAGGAGGAGAAGGCATACCTTGAAATCTTCACCAGTACTAAAATAATGGGCTTCCAGGAGTCTGGTGACCTTCGTCAGGCTGGCATTTGCTGCTCTGTAACCCTGGGCTCCCACTGCTTAGGAAAAGCTGTTCCTGCTGGGGCAGGACCGCTGATCCTCGCAGGCTAGGATTCCAAACAGTGGCCTCCCTCTCTTGCAGCTCAGGTCATGCCAGTTGCACCAGAAACCACGAGCTCTGGCTCTTACGGGTCAGTAATGACCCTTGGAGAGGGAACACAAGAGATATTTCCCTTGTTTTGGGCTGAGCTAGCTGTTGCAACATCAGGCTGGAAGCAGGGAGCTGCCCTTGGGTTGCCGGGGGGTGGGCTGCAGAGTCCTGCCCTCCTGCCACCCAGCTCTGCGAGCGTCCACCCAACGTTCACTGCGTTCTCCTCTCTTCCAGGGTCCCGCGGAGTGGCAGCAGCAGCGATTGTCCCCTTCTGATGGGAGGATGGTTGTTCTCAGGCAATTTGGGCTGCTGCTCTGGAAGAACTACATCCTGCAGGTAGGCTGGCGTTACATGTGGGTAAATCGGAGTTTGTCCAGGGTCTTGATTCTCCAGCAAACCTTCACCGTGGGCCCAGGGCATCTCCTGGAGGGAAACTGATTTATTTGTGCCTGTGGTGTCATCCTGGTTTTGTGCTTGGGAGTTCTGGGCAGGGCTGTGTGCTCGGTTGTCCCTGTCCCCTTGAGCACATGCTGTGCCATTCCCCTCTTTGCACAGCTGGGTCATGATTCAGCTCCCCCTTCTCCTGGGGCACAATAACCCATGCACAGGAGGGTGGGTTTCTTGAGCCACCTTGTTCCACAGCCTCCTCTGAAGGTGCTGATTGCTGCACAGTACCTCTAACCCCACTGGGGCCCAGATTTTTTGTTACTTTCTAGAGCCCTCAGAAGCAGCTTTTGGGAGTCTTAAAAATATCAAACCACCATCATCCTGGCATCTGCTCCCAGCCCTGCATGGATGAGAGGTTTGGGGACGTCGGGGCCTCCCTTGCCCCACTGACTGGCAGCGCCTTGCCAGCTGCTGGATGAGGCTTTACACCTTTCAGCAGCGTGTGGGCAGATGCTGCGGCTCCGCTGGCACCCGGAGCCAGCCCTGGCGGAGGGTGGAGGAAGAGGAGGGAGCAGAGATTGCCACAGCCTGGCTTTACGCTTTCAGTTACCCTTCTGCAAATCACTGCTTCAAAAATAAACAAAAGGAAGAGGGAAGGGCTGACTGGGCTGCCCTCCAGCAGGGCAGGGAGCAGGCAGCAGGGCTTGAATGTGACTGAAGGGACTGGCAGCAGGTCTAAGTTGCAGCAGGTCTAAGTTGTAGCAGGTCTAAGTTGCAGCAGGTCTAAGTTGCAGCCGGGAGCGTGTTCCGTGGGTGTGCGTGATGGCCAGCACTGTGAATCCCCCTCATACACTCAGACATATGCAGGACAACCCCCCCATCCCCTCTACAGGGCACAAGCATCATCTTCTGGGTGCGCTCTGGAGTGGGGATACCTATCGTGTTTTCCAAGGGCATAAGCTGGCTGACATCTATGGTGCCAGATACAACCTGGAGTGTTTGCTCCCCTTCTCTAAGTCTCCATGAAAACCTGTGCTCCTGACGAAGACGCAGAGCTCCCAAGCCATCCTCACCCTGAGGTGGAGATGGATGCTGAGACACATGGCTCACTCAAAGCTGAGGCAGCCCTGGCCAGGCGGAGGTGGTGATTATGGATGAGTGTCCCTTTCAGCCTCTGGAATATGGCAGCTTAAATGACTTCAGCAGCAAAAGCCTGCACTGGTAAATGAGCATTAGCCTGCAAGTTCAGGGAGCCAGGCAACTGTTCTGGAGACAGCCCAGGAGACAGAGAGGGTTAACACGGTATTAAATCAGCAGGAGGCAGCTGGTCCGCCAGAGCTGCATTAAAAAACCATCAGACATCTGCAACGCTCACTTTTATGAGCATGGCCTTTGGAAAAGCTCCCTTTTCCCTGCCTGCTCGGAGCTGCTGCCTCCCAGCCATGCTGCCAGGGCTGGCTGCAGCAGGGGCTCCTCCTTGGCTGTGGCCAGAGCGGGCAGCTCTTCCCACGAGAAGCCCAAAGATGGGTTTTCAGGCTTGGTAGTGGGTGATGAGAGCCGAGGCGATGGGGGAGCAGCTGCGTGGCTTGTACAACCATGTGCCCCCTCCTGACAAACCCACCGAGAGCCAATTCACCCCAGCTGCTGACCCCTGTCCTGGGAGGTGTGGGCTGCTCTGCTCAGGACTCTGGTCCTGCTCCACTGGGGCCTCTGTCCACCTTGGTGTGCCTCACTTGTTGCTTTCTTGACACCCCCCACCCCCCCCATTTAAAAAATAAAAACTGACAGGGACAGATTTTTGATCAGGGCCTGTTGTGACAGGACAGGGGGTGACGGTTTTAAGCTAAAAGAGGGAGATTTAGACTGGAGAGAAGGAAGACGTTTTTTCTGCTGTGACTGGTGAGACCCTGACCCAGGTTGCCCAGAGAGGTGGTCGATGCCCCATCCTGGAACCATTCCAGGTGAGGTTGGCTGGGGCTCTGAGCAATCTCTTCTGGTTGCAGATGTCCCTGCTCACTGCCGGGGCGTTGGACTCAATGACCTTTAATGGTCCCTTCCAACCCAAACCAGCCCACGATTCCACTGTGCAGGGAGGTGGGAAGTATAATTCCATGGTTGGCACAGCTCAACACTTGGTGTTTGCAGAGCTGAAGGAGCTTTTGTGGCATCTGGGTGCTGCCTCTGGCACAGGGGCAGTGCAGGGAGGAGAGCAGGCAGGTGAGGAGCCCTGACAGCTGCAGGGCTGTGCCGTGCCGTGCCATGCCATGCCCTGCCTGCAATGTGCTCGGCCCGGATGGGCACCTAATGTCTGCATACATGTTGGTTACAGCACCGCAGCCCATCGCAGTGATCCAGGCCGTGGCACTGCTGTGCTGGTGGCCGTGGGCCAGGCAGGAGCTGGTCTAACAACAGTGAGTGTGCAGATGTTGTGGAGGGGCTGCGCTGTCTGCTAAACAACTGCTGACATAGCAGAGGTGTGAGAATAAACCTCTTAGTGCTCCTCTTGCCTGGTGTTGCTTCTCTTTCCAGCCCGGCAGAGGTAAGAGCGGAAAACCCCCTATGTCTTGTAAATCTGATCTTGGCCAGAGCCCTCAGAAGAGGTTGATGCTGCTGCTTCTGCTCTGGGCATGTGCTTTGAGTGAGCAGCTGTGAATCCTTGCACTCAAAGCTGCTGCCAGGTACATCTCATGAGCTGTCACTGAAGTGATGGAGATTTGGCGAGCTGTGCTGCTCTTGCACCCAGGCTGAGGTGAAGGCAGCTCAGTTTGCAGGAGGAAATGAGGTGTCTGGGTACAGATTTCACATGGCTGCTGCAGCTGCACGGGGCATAGGGCTGAGCTGTGCCCACGGTGGGCTGTGGTGTGTTCAGCCGAGCTCTGGTCCCTGCCTTTCTCTCCCATCCCCAGCTGGGTGACGCAGCTTCCAGGGGAGGCAGCCAGGTGCTCACCACTGCCCTCCTTGGTCTTTGCAGTAACTTTAATGAGCATAAATCCAGCAGTCAGCAGTGTATCCCGGCACCTGCCGTCAAATGAATCAGAGGGGTCGTGCTGCAGGGGTGTGGGTGGTGCTGGTCAGAACCACCGTCCCTGTGTACCTGGGAAGTGACTCCAGTTCCCTTGGCATCAGCAGAGGTTTAAATGCTTTTAATTAATTAATTAAATTATCTTGGGTTGGATGCTAATTAACCTGGGTTGATGGAGAGTGTTTGTAGCTAGCGGGAAGATTGCAGGAGGGGCAGTCCTGGGGGAAACCAACAGGGGCTGGAGGGTTAAATGCTCCAGCTCAGCTGCCCAAGCATGTTCACTGGACTTGAGTTTATTGTCTGGTTACTTGAACCTCAATTGAAAAAAATAAATGATCCACCACATTCAGTGTCGGAAGGCCTTGGGGTAGCAGTTTTGCTTGTGGGTATGTTCTCAAGGCTGTGTGAGGTCACCAATGCCTGTATCCCGAGGCTCTGCCAGGTCCCATCCTGGGTTGGGGCGCAGAGCCCATGTCCTGCTCTAAGCTTCAGCAACAGAAGCTTTCCCTGCTGTAGAACCTTTGCTGCACTCTGCTTTACCTCCCCCCTGCTTGATCATCCCAGCCTTTCATTTAGTTGACAGTATTTTTAGCTGCCAGCCCTGTGAGTGTTGGGCAAGACTGCTTTGCATTGTTGAAAGCTGTTCTCTTTGCTGTCCCCATGACACAGGCTCTCCTTGCGGCAGGGGCCTCGCTGTGGTGGCCTCTGGAGTGGTTTAGGCAAGAGTTGAGTGCTGCTTGCTCCTGGGAAAGGAGAAACGACCAGCTCAGCTCAATCAAACACAGCAGTATGGTGGGAAAGGCTCTAAAGGAGGGTGATTTGAGACAGAGTGGTGCTTAGGGAAGGGGACGCCTTGTCTGGAAAGTCCTGAAGTATGAGGGAGCCAGCACAGCATCACAGAATCCCAGCATGGTGGGGGTTGGAAGGGACCTCTGGAGATCATCTCATCCAACCCCCCTGCTCCAGCAGG
>WTSP01008835.1:0-16295 GCA_025331215.1 Actenoides lindsayi
CCCACCCCGCCACCTACCCCCTGCCGCCCCGCGCGCTTCCCGCCTAGAGCGCGCGAGTCGCTCCTTCCCTCCTCGTCCCGCCTGCGGGGTGAAGTGAATCCCGGGGAGCCGTGAGAGGGGAAAGGAGACCGGAGGCGGCGGGGTGTCGGGGGGGAAAGCAGCTGTTACATACCCTCAGCGCGCAGGCGAGGAGCCCTGAATGGAGGGGAACTCCCCCCGGGGTGGATTGGCCCCGCGATACCGATCGTCACGGCCGCACCGCCCACCGGGGCTCGGAGGGGGTGGCCGAGGGAGAGGCCTCACGACGAGGGCGGGAGGGAACTGACCCTCGGCCATGTGGCTGAACCTGGCCCTACGAGGATGGGCAGCGCTCCCCAGTCCCCTCTGCCGATGCTGTAACACCAGCTGGAGATGAGGCAGCGGCTGCCCGGTTTAATTTTTTTAATCGTTTTCATCTCTCAGGGTTTACAAAGTTGCAAAGGGAGTTACTCGCTTCTGCAGGCACCGGCCCCCCGCCTGCCCCCTCCTAAATGCAGGCCGGAGGAGCCAGGCCTGCCCCAGGACTAGGCATCAGCAGGCCTGCTGCTGCTGCTGCTGCTGCTCACCTGGAGCATGCTTGGGACAGGGCACACGCTCTAAACTCCTATTAAAATGCGTATTTTAAGCATCTTCACTCAAATAAGGTCTAAATCTCTTGTGGTTTTGTTCTTCTTAGCTACTTTCACATTTTCAGTTGATTCTCTGTGAGCTCAGGTGGCCCCGAGGTGCTGCCAGGAGGCCAGGACCTGCAGACACAGCAGAGGAGGAGATCTCTCGCCTCTGGCCGGGAGCTGTAGCGAGATTTAGCTGCTGAAAGGTCTGTCCGGGGGTGTTTGAACTTGACAGGGCTGCTGTGGATCCATCCCAACCCTGGGAAGCTGGTGGCACTGAAGCAGGAGGGCTGAGGAATGAAGCACTCCAGAGCCTGGCTGCTTTCAAACTCCCAGGGCTCAACGTGCGCCAGGCAAATTACAAGCACTACAGTAATCATAATTAGCGAGGCGGCATGCACGCAGCCAAGAAACCCAGAAAGCCAAATGAGACAGGTGGGCACAGGGATGGCATCGCCACGTTGGGGTTTCCCTGAAATGGCTTTACATGCCGTTTCCAGCCTCGACTGGCAGTTTGTGTTTCATTCTTGGGCTTGTTTCAGTTCAGGATGTGCCCGCTGTGAATTCTGCCCGTGGTTATTGATCCCCATCCCTGGGGTGCTCTGGGAAAGGCGAGATGCAGGCAGGACCTGCTGCCTGTTCTCTGTGGCCCACTTCTCACACCACTCTCCAAACACTGCAGAGCTGTTACTTTCCAGTAACAATTTGGCTCTCTGCGTGAAGTGGCCGTTTCCACAGAAATCTGTGTTCCTGCTGCTGAGTGGGATCTGCTGGCAAGGCGAGGAGTAGATGGAATAAAACCCTGTGTTGGGCAAGAGGACTGAAAACGTTGGCTTTGACAAGAAACACAGCCCTGGGAATAGTTGGGGAAGGGTGAGTGTTCAGGTTGTTTTCCCATGGAAAATGCTTACAACCCTTTCCTCTCTCTCCGGCACAGATAGGATCTTCATCCCTCTTCAAAGGGATCTGTTGAGGTCTACAACAGCAGTATATCCCAGCAGCTCCCCTTCAGAGCCGGCATCAGTGATCTCCTTCCTTCTTGTCTTCACCTAAGCAGGGTTTTCTCTGGGTTAACCCTCCCCTGTGGTGAGCCTGAGACGTGACAGCAGCCAGAGAAATCCTCAGTCCCATCTTCTGTTGCCATTTCACCACCAGACTGGTTAAAAAGCCCCAAACCTAAAGTTTGAGAGCCACTGCCAGCAGCGCAGGCTTGAAGACAAGCTGCAAATCCCCCCTTTCTGCACCTGTGCCGAGAAGAAAGCTCAGTATGGGTGAAGAGCATGTTTGGCAGGGAGGAGGTAGGGCCCAAGGGTCCCGCATCTGCGGGAGCCACCCTGCAATGGGCACCGGGAGAGAAACTCGTGTCCAGCCCGGGCTGGAGGAGCTGCTCCGTGGCTTGAGGAGTGCAGTGGGGCAGAAAATGGTACCAAGAACAATGGGACATCCCCTCTGAAACAGCCGCTCCACAGGCTGGGCACGCACAGTTCCGGGGATGCTCAAAGCACCCACATCTCACAGCACAGGGACCCAGCCCATGTGTTCAGCCTCAGGTTAGCACAGCTGAGCCTGCCTGCGACGCAAGTGCAGGGGAAGACTTCCCTCTCTGCCAGTCCCAGAACACCAGCCTCCTTGGCTTTTCCAGGCTCCAGCTGAGTAAACACAGGTGCTGCTCTTCCCACCCAGCTGCTCGGCTCTGGGGCACGATTTGCACCAACCGCCTCTCCTTCCCTCGCCTCAAAAGCCTCGGGCTGCAACTCAGGGACAGACATCACTCACACCTGAAGGTCAGGCCACGTTTCCCCAGCCGTGCCCTCGGGGTTTAGTGCCCCACACGCCTCCTCAGCATCGCAGCGATGCCATCACCCCCAAGTGCCTTTCCCCAGCACCTCTGTTGGGATGCTGAAGAGCCCCCCAGGGAGCCCCTTGCTTGAAGCAGGGCAGGAGATTGATGCTCTGGGGCCCAGCGAAATCCTGGGAAGAGGCAGGAGCACGGAGTGGGGCAGCTTGTCTCCTCCCCATCTCGCTCCCTTCCATCCTGCATTATCCTGCCCGCCCAGGAAAGTTGCCCACAGCCTGGTTATCTCTGGTGGGGCTTCACCCAGGACAGGAGCAGGCTGGCTGGTTCTGAGTGAGTCCCACCCCATGCTCCCTAGTACAGCCCCAAACGCAGCCCTGTCCCCCTCAAAGTGCTGGTCTATGCGTCCCCAGGCATGGGCCAACTTGCTTTTGGGGACTCCCTTAGCCAACTCCACCACCAGAGCTAAGAGGACGGGGTACGGGTACCATATTCATTATATCAATATGAATAAAACCAAAACAACCCCCCAAAAGTAACAACAGAAACATTTCTCTGAAGGAGAGCAAAATAGGAACATTTACAAATACTTCTGGCTCTGGCTTGTATCAAGTTAATGTTAAATACAAAAAAAAAAAAATAAAATACCAAAATGAAATAAAAAACCAAAACAAAACAACTGCCCTAAGATTATAAAAAAATAAGAATATACACATTCAAAGAGCTTATTACAGTATAAAGTTACTGAGGCGTAGGCGCTGCCATTCCCAGCTCCTAGGAGGGCAGGGGGCCGGGATGGTGGCAGGGGATGGAGACAGGGACAGGGCAGCCATCCCTGACAGGTTCTGCTTCCCCAGAGGGTGGTTCGCTGCCTTCCCCAGGGTTTGGGCTTTTTCGGCTCAGTGCTTTTCCAACCTGACTCACCACAGGGCTGGGACGGCGGGTTCCCACTGCCAGCTTGGGAAAGCCAGGCAACCTGGAGAGCCGGTTAGTCCCTGTCTGTCCTCGTCACCTCGTACCTAGTGACGGCCACAGCTGCACCCCGTGGGGCAGGGGATGCCAGTGAGCTCCTTGCCTCCTGGCCAAAATCCTCCCAGGAGCAGAGCTGCCCTCTCCCAGCAGGGGATGAGGATGGGGAAGATGCAACTGAGCATCCCTGTGCCAGAGATGGAAGCAGGTCCCAGCGCTGCCCATGTGGAGCAGGAGAGGGGAAGAAAAGAGGGGGAAGAAAAGACAAGACAGAGCCAGGACCAAACTCACTACTCCAAGGATCACTGCAGTGAGACGGCCAGACAGGGGGGACCCAAAGCGGCTGCTGCAACGGGTGCTTGTATATATGTATCTATATAATAGCCGGGGTTGGGCACAGCAAGGATATATTATATACACACATACATACAGACACACAGGCTTAGTGGCAGGTAAGACTGACATAGGTGCCCCTTCCTACGCCCCAGGCCAGGGCAGAACTGGAAATACATTTCCTAGGGCTTTGCAAAGGCCCTCTCTAAATACATTTTAGATGGTCCCAACAACAACAACAAATAATAAAAAAAAAACCAAACCACAAAAAAACCCAAATCAAACAATTCGAAGAGAAGAAAAAACACCTCCCCAAACAATCAAAACCCCCGACAGAAATACTGCGAGGAAGAGTGAGAGCCTCTCCCCACACCATCCTCCACTCCCGGCAAAGGGCAGCCACCCTTGGCTTTGGATAAGGCACAGTTTGAATAGTCGAGGACAGGCAGCCACCCTCCAGTGCTCCCACACCACCGGCCCTGCCGAACCCCGGCAGGCAACAGAGGCAGCACCAGCAGCCCCAGGAGGATTGGGAGTTGGCGGGGGGGCGTTCTGCAGGGAGGCAGTGGGTCTCAGTGTCCCGGTGAGCTCTTCTCCTGGCTGGCCCGGTGGTTGTGGCTGGCTAGCAGAAGGCCCTCACGCTGGGCGTGCTCGAGGACGGCGGTGTAGCAAAAATAATACTGCTCGGGGGTCTGGATGCTGAAGGCGCGCTGAGTCCGCATGCGCAGCACCGTCTGGTAGATGTTCAGTGAGCCCACATCCTGCAGCTGTGACAGGCAGATGTCCAGGGCACAGAAGGTACCTGGGGACAACAGGGATGGTGTCAGCCACTGAAGAGCCATCGCTGCCCCTTGCAAAAGCCGAGGGTTCCTCAGACCCTCAGCACCCTCATGGGCATTGGGAGAAGTAGGGCAGAGACTTCTCCCAGGTCCAGTGGCTGCAGAAAGTCCTGGGGGCACATGTCCCAGGTCAACCAGCCTGCAAATGCACCCCGGGATGGAAATGCCCTATGGAGGCTGGACTTGTCCCATCATCACCACCAAAACCTCCATCCCAGCAGCAGGGTTACCCCATTACCTGTCCTGCCAATGCCTGCACTGCAGTGCACCACGATTGGAGGGCCCCCAGGGTGACCTTTGAAGCGAGGTCCCAGGGCGCTGACCGCCACCCTCTGCTGCTGCTTCACAGCCCCCAAAAAGTCAATGAGGGTGGCTGCAGAGGAGGGGACACCATAGTCTGGCCAACTCAGGTACTGGAAATGGGACACCAGCCGCCGCTCCCTGGCCTGGGGAAAAGCAGGAGGGTTAGACCCTCTTCCCGCCTCTGCCCCTGCCCACAGAGGACCTCCAGCACCCTCATGCCATCCCCCTTCAGGTGGCTGCAGTCACGCACCTCTGAGCTGTGGATCTCCAGGATGGTTTTCTTGTAATGGTTCAGGTTTTCCACACCCAGGTTGGTGATGGTCAGGGCCCCAAAGCAGACCTGGAAATCCTTCTCCAGGGGCCAGTACTGGCCACACTTTCTTCTGCCTCCCTCCTCCAGCCTGGGAGCAGGAGAAGGACAAGCTGGTGACACCTTCCTCGCCCTACTAGGGACATGTCCCATGCCATCCAGCCTTGGTCCCTTGGGGATCCCAGAAGGACCAAACCACCCATCCCTGAAGTGATGTCCTCACTCTGCAGGGCTCTGGCTGGCACCAGGGTCACTGCTGAGAGCACAGTGCTGCTCATCGAAGAGCAAAAATGCTCATTTTGCAAAGAAAAACAGGGCCGTGACCCACCCCAGGAGTACTCACCGGGTTGTCATCACAATCACCAGGACATTTTGCTCCCACACCATACGCCAGAAGTCACCATAGGTGTTTTCCAGAGGCCCTGTGGAGACAGCCCTGCATTAAAGCCCAAAACCTGACGGATTTGGGCAAGCCCCTTTGCACAGCAGCCTTCACCAGCCCACCTCTCCCTCCCCGGAGGACCACAGCCCCTTCCTGTGGGGACTGACCCTGGTGTGGATCCACCAGCCCTGCCTGGAGCTGTCACCCAGCACCGAATCCCTATAGCTCAGCACCACTTCCTCCTCTCTGCTCCCTGCTGATTCGTCCCCAGGCAGATGGGGCCAAGCCAGGGGCTGGGTTAGGGGCAGGAGGGGATGGCTGCCATCACTGCCACTCAGCCCAGCACTCTTTTTGTGAGAGACAGCTGAAGGAGGATGGATCCACTCGCTCTCTACACTTTGCTCCCTCCTGGCTGTGGAGTGGGAGGGGAGTAAAAACCCCTAGAGGGGAGCAGGACTTGCTCCTGCTCGCAGGACATCCCCCCCTGTGGCCAGTGGCCAATGCTGGGCAGGGAAGTGAAGCCCACACATGCATCAGGAGCAAAGTAAGGTGACTCAGGCCATACCCTGAGTCCCGATGTAAGCATTCCTCTGCTTGTAGCCATCCATGAAGCTCGCGTTGATATAGTCAGTCAGCTGAGGAGGAGAAAAGCACACACGGTGTGAGCCCTCCGGAGCCCTACGGCCAGGACGGCTGGATTGGCTTCACGTGGGACGCAGCGTTTCCATCCCAGGCTGGCTCACCTCCGGACGGCTGTATGGCTTTGCCAGCTTGACGCGGGTTTGGTCCAGGCAGGGCACGTCCCCGTACCGGTTCTTCTCCTGGTTGTAGGGTGCCCTGGGAAGCAGGGAAGAGGGGGAGAGGAAAGCAAGGATGTTTTCCAGGCAGGGAAGGAAAAGGCAGCATCTCTGCACAAGCCTCCAGCACCCATAGTCTGGGCTCTGCTGCCATCACCTGGCCAAAGCCTCGGGAAGCAGAGTCCCAGACAGGTCCTGGTCCACACTGTCCCTTGCTCGGCTCCCAGAGCAGCAAAGGGGACTCACAGCATCACTAGGCTGGGAAGCTCCATCGCTAACCCAAAGCACCGCATCCAGAAGAGGCAGATGGGCCACCACCGAGCAGCAGAAGCACGGGAAAGATGGGTCCCAACGTTTTTGGTGTGAAAGAGGGACCCCCATGCTCACCCACACCCAGTTCCTTCTTCCTTGACTCACAAAGAACAAACAAAGGTGCCGGCCGGGCTCCTGCGCCGAATATCTTCGTACTCTTCATAGATGCCTCGTTTCTGCTTGTGGCTGACGTGATCCAGTAGCTCCTGGAGAGTGAAAGACTTGGACCCAGGGACATGGACAGAGCCATTATCTTTGGGGGCCACCAGTGGCACAAGGATGAGCTCATCCAGGGGGTCAGGATGCCCATTCTGCTGAGGCAGGAACCGGCAGTTCCAGCTCAGAGGGTCCAGTTTGAGGGACCCCCCGAGGTATTCAGGGAGGCATTCCCGGGGCAGGTGCTCCTTCAGCTCTGACATCTTCACCATCTGCACCTGTGGGAGGAAGGGGCAGGGTGGGGGTGAATCCAAGAAGGATGCATACAGGGACAAGGGATGCCAACAACATGGCATGGTTCCAATGGAGCCCAGAGAGTGCATCTGACAGCACTGGGGTCTTCCCCCTTCCTCCCCTGCCATGGGAGGCCACCCAGAGGAAGGCCAGCTGTGGGGGCCCCCCCACGCACACAGGGTGGGAGCCCATGCTGACACCCAGCTCTGAATTTGCAAGCAGCTCTGAGCTCCTATGAAAAGCAGAAGGGCAAAGTCCAGCCCAGGGAGACACCAGGCCGGAAAGGGCTCTACCAGCAGCACCACTGATGCCAAGGATACCGGTTTAGGTAGTTTTTGCTTTGCCAGATTGGGCCTGAGCACAGGTATTTAAGATTTGCTTTTCTCCCACGTGCTCAGAAGAGGTTTCCTTTCCCAGTAATCATTCCCCATTGCCTCCACTTGCTGCTGCCAGCAGCCTCGCTGCAAAGGGAGAAATCAGAGGCGATTTCAAAAGAGGTTCAATGTATTTGCTGCAAATACCAAAATGGGTTGACCCCGTAACCCCTATGAAACAGGCTCCGTTTGCCATGGATTTGGGCTCAGCAGCTCCCAACAGATGGGACTGAGGGGCACAAGCTCCTTCTACCATCCTATCCTAAAGGGAAACGTCAGCCCTCCCCACTGAGGGTCCTGTGTCTGGGGTGGGTTCCTGTGCTCACCCGCTCCCGCAGCTTCTCCTTCAGCAGCAGACTGATGATGGAATATGGTACACGAAACCACATGGGCGCTCCCACGATGAAAACCTTCTTGAGCCGAGCCGGGAAGGCACCCTGTGAGCGGGACAGGGTCAGATCTGCATCACAGGCCCCTCTCCACACTCTGCCAGGGTGAGGGGCACATCCCAGCAGAGGTGACAACCACCAAAGATACCCCGAGGTGGCAACACTGCATCCAAAGCGTGGCTTGAACAGAGCCAGCAACCCACAGCCGGAAATGAAATATTTCCTTGGAATTAGGTAGGCAGAGGGTTTGGCTCCACAGGGGAGAGGTGAAGACTGGGATCTGGGATTTGCGTGGAGAACACACCCGGCCAATATTTACTGTTGTTTACTTTTTCCGGAGAAGGGAGGAGGCACGAAATGCCAGCACGATTAAAAAATAATTTGCATCTGTTTTCCCAAAAGTGCTGCCAGCAGCTGCAAAATGAACCCAGCTCAGGGACAGCTGATACCCTCCCACCCACAGGACACAACAGCCCCAGCCAGGTCCAGCCTGGCAGGCTCCCAATGCCTTCACGGCGTCCTACACATGGTCAGAATAGGCTGGTGTGAAAATGTAGACCAAAACCACAGGACTTCACATACATGATGAGAGAGTGGCCCATGTGCCTTCCTAGGCACCAGGTCACCCCTGGCTGTTACCTTCAGCAGGTTGAGGATCTTCTTGCTGAGGTCCAGCTCAAAGTTGGTGTACTGGGAGCCCGCCATGTCATAGATGAACACCAGCCCATTCCTCTGCGTTTCGAAGCTGAGAGAGGGAAAAGAGCAATGTCAACCCTGCAACATCCAACTGCTTGGCTCCTGCGTGAGCAGATCTGCTTCACGCTAACCTCATCTTCAGCTTGCTGACCCCAAAAATTCCCTTCCCGTGCTTCCAGAAGGACTCACAGACCCAAAGCTCACTTCTGCATTTCCCAGCTGCTCCAGCACCTCTTCCTACAACCCTTATTTAAGCCTGGCTCATAGCTTAAGCCTGTCTCAGCTGCATCACCTGTGATGGGCAAGTTTGAAAACAGAAAGAGTGCAGCAGGATAAATGGGATGTTGCAGCTTGGTATTTTGGGCAGGGCTTGTGTCACATCTCGCTCGTGGCGGGGCTGCCTCCTCCCCAGCTGAAGCCTGCAGGAACCAGGGGCTTTACTAAACTGAAACCTGGACGTGGGCAGGGAAAGGCTGCAAAGAGCGGCACCTCCCCTCACTCCTAGGAGGGGATGGGGCTCCCCAGGGACCTGCCGCCATAAGCTACAGCACCTCGTTGGAGGCAAGCTCACCTCTCCACTGCCCGGTCCAGCAGGTAGAAGAGCGCCTGGAGCACCACGTGCTGCACACTCTTGCTGGGGTGGTGCAGCTTGGCCGTGAAGAGGGCGATGGAGGCTCCTGAGGGGTCCCGCACACTCTGCCGAGGAAAACAGGGTCAGGCTCCCACAGCACCTGAGGACACCTGCTTAGAGTGGAACTGGGACAAGCTGCCCAGTTGGGGTAACTCAGAGGGGGATACCCCCACATACCAGAATGGTGAACTTGCCACTGAGCAGCTCCGAGCGCAGTGGCTCCTCGTGCGGCTTCAGCTTCACAATGCCCTCCTTCAGCCGCGTCTCCTGTGAGCAAGGAGATGGAGTGATGGCCGGCATGGGACCCCAGCCCTCCAGCCACCACTGTGTCTCTAGAGGGCACCCATCCCTCTGAAGGAAGCACCAGAGGGGAAGCCTCCACTCCACAGCCCCATTCTCCACCACGGGATTCCAACGGGCTGCAGCCCCACTACCTCCAGCATGAGGAAAAGCAGCTTTGCTAAATCAGGATGGGAAATAAGTGCACATATATGCTCCATATACAGGAAGATGCCCTGTGGGCCTGCCAGGAGGCCACCCTGAGAGTATGAACGCTGCTCTCAGCGTATATATGGAGGGGATTTGGGTCAGCAAGATCTCCATGGAGACTCGCTTTGGCTGAAAAAGGATTTTCCAGACGGATAAAACTCATAAGGGAGTGAGAGAAAGGGGAAAAAAAAAAAAGCAGGAGGAGCGCGGTTCTTGGTACCAGAGTGTCTCACAGAGCAGGAAACCTCCAGCCAGGGTGATGCAGCCTTGCTCGCTTACCCGGTAGGAGTGAAAGAGCTCGATGGCCCGCAGGACGTCGAACTTGCGGGCCATGAGGAACTTGACGGCCACATTCCAGGAGAGCGGGGACACATTGTACTGGCCTGTCCACTTGTTGATCTCCTCCAGGAACTGCTTGGTTGCCTGCAGGAGAGAGGAGGAATGTGCAGTGAGATGGGGAGGAGAAGGAGGTGTGCCTGAGGAGTATCCCTGATCATTGTGAGAGCTACATGGTCCTCGGTGCGTGGGCAGGGGCTGAGAATGGCTCAGCAAATCCAGCAGCTCCTCAGGGAGAAGCAGGGGGGAACTCATGGAAGCAAGAGGGGAGGGAAAGGAGGATTTTGCAGGTGACAAACTCCTGTTCAGACACAGAAACCCTGGCACAGCAGAAACCCAGCTGTATGAACATGGGTAATGAGCGAGACCAGCATCAAGGGCTGACGCTTTGATGTACTATAGGACATGGACCAGCTCACACAGTAAGGTCAGTTTCCCACAGCTGCAGAAGACCAGGTAGAAAGAGTTCAGTTCAGGAGGGTACCAGGATACTCCCACTGCTCCCAACAGCCAATGGTCCCGTAACACACCAGGGCGATCCCGCACAAGCACGCTCCCCTCCCAAAGCACCCAAGATCATGAAAAATGGAGTAAGAAACTTTTCTAAACCTCGCACTGATGGAGCAGAATCACAAAACCCAACCTGCAACTCCTGGTGGGCTTCAAGTCCCTAAGGCAAGCAAAAGAAACCCAAAATGTATTCTTTTTTTACAAGCTGTATTTGCAAAGTGGCCTTGGGGTTTCTGAACACCTGTGATAAGAGAAGTGGCTTTGCTTTCAGCTGTGTATTGACCCCCTGTCCCATACAGGAGTTCTGAGGGAAAGGGGGCAGCACAACCCAACCTTTGCACACATACTGCTCAAAGGATGCAGGGCAGGATGGAGAAGGTCCCTGAAATGCCCTGATCCCACCCAGGCACACCCTGAAACAGAGGAATTTCCATCCTCACCAGAGCAGAGGATGATGATGACAGCCCAAGGAGGAGGAGGAAGAGGGATGGCAAGCGCTGAAGGCTGGCTCCCCGAGCAGGGGACGCAGGCAGGCGGCAGTGTTGGATGTCATGGAGTTACTAGGAGCTATTCAGCCAGAAAAGCTGGTCGGCGTTAATGACTTCCGACGGGAGGAAGCGAAGGGCCGGGGTTTATCAGTGGCGCAAGGCTCAGCAGGGACTGCGAGCGTCTCTCGTGGGATGAGCCAAAGGAGTCCGGCTCATCCGAGGGATCTCTCCACAGCCCTCCTGGCATCACAGCAAGGGTTTTTGGAAGGGGTACCGGCTCACCCAGCTGCTGGCAGCCACTAAGGAACAGCTCAGACCCCAGCACATCGCAGCCAGAAGCTCCCTAATGTGGTATCGGAGCCCCGCAGAGCAGCCCAGTGAGCACCAGCCAGAAGGAAACTCGTGGAATTGGGCTGGATCTGCTGCCAGCAGTGCCGGGAGGAATCAGAAAGCAGATTTCAACAGCCCAGCTTCAAGCCCTCACAAAAATCCCCTTCAAGCATCACTCTCCCTCCCAACACAGCGGCCATATCGGTCACCCCACCTCTGCAATTGCTGGGGACAAGGGACTGGAGGGGAGTAGGCAAAGGGGGGAACAAAGAAGCCAGGGCATTATATATCCCCTGCCTCACATTCCCACCTGCCAGCCAGCAGGAGCCAAGATGCTCTTTCCCCAGCATGTGCCCCCATCATGGGGCCGAGTGCCAGGCACACTCCTACTGCCCTCAGATGGAGACCAGAGACAACACTGCAGCTTGAGATGGCAAAGATGCTTTGAGATGATGGGAAGGATGCCCCGAGGGGCACCGTGGCAGCAGGGAGAGGATGCAATGCATGGTTGAGGTGTCCTCCTCAACATCTAACCCGTCATGCTTCATGCGATCCCATTTCCAGCATCCATCACGAGGGATGCTGAGTTTTTTTGCAAGGAGGAACGCCCACAAGAACAAGCGTTCACTTTGCAGGGTGGCTCAGTCATGAATTCCAGCTTTCCCCTGCTTCCTCCAGGAGAAAAAAAAAACCCAAAATCCCAAACTTACCAGCACTGACACTCAACCAAGCCAGGAGCTGCAGAGCCTCAGCTCAGTACCAGCCATAGCTCTGCCACTCTTGTGCACTCCATTGGGTCCCATCACCGTTTCTGACCCAGATCCTCTATGGATTTATATCGGTGTTGAGCCGAGCGCAGCAGGGATCAGTCCACGCACAGCAAACGGAGCCCGTCACCCAGAGCTGCCACAAGAAGCCCCGTTTCTGCGAGCGACGGCAGCGCTCCGAGTGAAACTGTCAGCGGCCAGGCATTTTGAACAATGCCGGTCTTTGGAGGGCTGGCGTCATCGAAGTCCCCACTTTGCTGCGCCAGGGCAGGGTGGTGACAAAGGCACCTCTGCGGGAACACGGGGGCTCTTCAATCCCTCCTCCCCCAGGCTTCACAGGCAGCAAACCCACCCTCCTTCTTCAGCCTGGGCTGAGGGGAATAAGTCCTGTGAAAACTGCAGTGGGGCTGAAAAACCCAGAGGAAAATCAGTTTGGCTCCTCTGGGATAGACTGGGGAGGGAACTGCAGCAGATGTCTCAAGGCTGGCAGGGAGAGGAAAGGGGCTAATTCCACCCCCAGCTTGCTGTCAGTAATGGTGGAGAGTGGAGCGAGAAGAGAAAATTCTGATCGTCCCAAGGAGGATGAAGGGGTGGCAGGAAGGGGATGTCCCAGCCCCAACCAGCACTTAGCCATGACAAGAGAGAAACTTCCACTATTCTGGGTTCCAAGCCATCAAGGAAAGCACTGAGGGCAGCCTTCCCCCACCCCAGCCTGATGATCCAGACCTGAAGCCATTACTGCAGATAGCCCTTCACCTTCTCCATCCAATGTTCCCACACAAACCAAGCATCCTGGGATGCACACTGGGGGAACCCAGCTACGGCTCTCGCTGCAAACCAAGCCCCCTTGCCAGAGCTGGGTCTTCTAAAAACCTGTCTGCTGGAATCTTCGCCCCCTTCAAACACAAATCACAGGCACTTGCAGGGACACTGGGCACAAACACCACACAGAGCTTGAGATTTTATTACCCTGGAGATAGCAGAACCGCTCCCAGGAGCGGCGCTGGTAAGAGGGAGGTGTGGTAGAGGAGAAAGCCTGGGAGTGCTGCATTTCCAGCACGGACTCCTCCGCCTCTGGGTGAGCCCTGCCCGCGCGGGCTCTGGGAGTTTGGGGAATCTGGGCTCTCTGTACCAACCCTCCTAAACTTCCCCGTGGAAATGAAGGATGGTTTAAAACGGAAAATCAACCAACTAGGGGGAAAACTGTCCATCTGCCGGCCCGAGCATCGCCGCGGGGCAGAAGGGAGCCCGGCTTCGCGGCAGCCTCGGCTCAGGGCGCAGATGCAGAGCCGGGCGGGCAGGAGGATGAAGGGGGGAGATGCAGAGGTTGCTCCTGCCACCCGACGCGCCCCGGCTGGCTTATCGGTCCCATTCCCCGAGCCGAGCAACATCCTCCCGCGGTGACGCAAGGCCGGCGGAGGAAGCCGGGACGTCACGGGAGGCCTGGGGCGTGGGAAGCGCGTGCACACGCATCCCCACGCCAGGCTGCCCACGGGGGGAGGCCTGCGAGCAGCGGGGGGTGCGCGACCCCGAGCCCACTCTGCAGAGCCCCTGCTCGCCCCGCCGCCCGCTGCTCAGGCCCCGCCAAGGCCTCGGGGATGGGCGCTGTGCGGGCAGCCCTATGGAGGGGGGCTCTGCGGGCCTGCGCTGGTGGGGGGCCGCGTGGAAGGGGGGCTGTGCAGATGCGGCGCGGCACGGACTGGAAGAGGGGAAGCTTTACAGATGGGGCTTTTCTTGGAGAGAACCGTTCCGCTGGGAAAAAACAGCTCTGTAAAGGGGAGAACAAACAAATGGGAAGGGGGTGGGGGGGAAGGGAGCAGCGCACGGGGTCCGGTCCGGTCCTGCCCAGCCCGGTCCGGGGAAGAGGAGCCCGGCGGGGACGTACCTGCTCCTCCTCGGCGCTGAGCTCCGCGGCCATGCTGCGCGGCGCGGCCCCGCTGCACCCGGCGGGCCGGGCCGGGCCGGGCTGAGCCGGGCCGGGCCGTGCCGGGCTGTATCTAGATGGGCTAAGCGGCGGGCGCCCCGACGGTGCCCATCCCCGGGGAGCGGCGGCGCTGCCAGCACCGGCCCCTCCCGGCCGCCGCAGGCTCGGCGAGGGCGGCTCCGCCCCGGGGTCCCCACGGAAAGTGCCGAAAAAATTTAGAATAAATTAGAAAAAGTAATAATAATAATAAAAAATAAAATATATATTTAGCACCCCGATGCTGAGTTTGGCTCCGGCCGGGAAGCGCCGCTCATCTGGGCCGGGCCGCACTCGCCTCCTCTCCCCGCCCCGCTCCGCTCTGCCCCGGCGGGGGCGGCGGCAGGAAGCGCCCGCAGCCCCCTCCCCTCGGCTCGGCTCGGCTCGGCCCGGCCCCGGCGGCAGGAGAGAGGGAGGCAACGGGCGGGCGGCCAGGGAAAGGCGGGGAACAGGAAGCCCTCCCTGGCGGGGGGCGGCAGCAGCCTCGTCGGGGTGGGGATGGAGGGGCTGGCGGCCTGGCCCCTCCCCTCCTCTCTCTTCCCGAGCCGGGCTGGCTCGGCTCTGCCTGCCCTGGCATCCCCCGACCTTGGTGACAGCTTCGGTCGGCGGTGGCATCGCCGCCGCTGCTAAAATGGTGGCAGGCGGCTCTGTCTGGCCCCCGCCGACGCTACCGGCAGGGGAGAGAAGGCGCCCGGACACCCCCGAGGTTCTGCCCTCCAGCCTGGGCCACCTTCGCCCCCAGGCTTACGCGGGACCTTCGAGGAAACCCGACGGCCACGCTGTGTACTTTTGTGAGCCCACCACCAAGCATACCTCCCCGGGGCCCCAAGCCAGTCTGTTTTCTTGTAATTGTGGATGTGTGCTGTACCCCCAAAGTGCGTGAGCAGGGACCCCAGGACAGGAGCCGGCAGTTCCAGAATCAGCTCCCCGCAGCCTCGCCTCTCCTGCCGGCCCTTCCCGGCAGCATCCCTCCTCCTTTGCCGGTATTTCGACCTCTGCCTTGCAAGCAGGAGGGGCTGCGCAAACAGGCGCCCGGGATTTCCAGCTTTTCCTCCTCTTACAATCCCTCAATTACATTTCCCGGCTGCGCTCGGGTGTCAGCGCCGGGATGGAGAGTCCCGATGCTCCCACGGGAAGAAGCAGGGATCCCGGGGAGCAGTAGCATGGCAGCGGCCCCACAGAAAAGCCAGGCCCCGGGACAGGGGGACATTTTGTTCAGCCGAGGAGGACTGCGCTGGCAACGTGCCCGCAGCCGGAGCCTTTGCACCTAACTCCGAGAAAATGGAAGAAAGGGCAGAGGGAAGGGGCTGAGCTCTGAGCTGGATGCAGGCTGGAGCGCTGTCTGTCTGTCCTCCAGGTCTGCAGCTTGAGCTGCCCGCTGAGCTCTCCTGCCTCAGGCTATAGTTAAGGCCTTGGGTTTTTTTCCCCCTCGGCGGCTGCCGAAGCGGCCGCTTGTTCCAGCTGGGAGCAGGGCAGGGAACAGCTGGGAGCAGGATCGCACCCAGCAAATAAAATAGTCACAGCAACAAACTGCGTTGGCCCCAGTGACTTCCGTTTAACACCCTCTCTCCAAACACAGCCTTTCGTTTCCAACAGGAATTGTAACGCAAATATTTATTTCTCCAACCCAGCTCATGCTTTTAAAAGGGAAACTACGCGGCATCATCTGGAGTAAGTGGAAAGCTCCAGTTGCTTTACTTCTTGCTCTCTTCCATCGACTGGAGCAAGCAGATGAAGGCAGGCCCTTTTCAACTGTATTTTCTCTCCTTCCCTGGGCTGGAGGACCTTGAGAGGCTGCTGTAGGGCAGCAGGGAGGCAGTAACCCGAGCCAGAGCTTTCTCTGCCCTAAGGGATGCACAAATGTTACAGCCAGATGCCCACCTCCGGGTTTAATTGCCTGACGGAAGGAAAACTATGCTGATGGGAGGATGGATGTGGTCTCCCAGCAGCCAGGGCTCTCCCTGAGGTTCTCTGCCAGCCAGTGAGGCAGAAGCGTAGGGGGGATCCTGCAGCCAGAGCAGCCCAGAACCTCCAAGGGATGGTGAGGAGAAGGGAACCAAGGTGTTTGGCCTCCTCCCCCAGGCCAGTTGCTTCACAGGCTGAATAATAATAATAATAATAATAATAATAATAATAATAATAATAATAATAATAATAATAATAACTTTTTCAAATGGCTGCTATC
>WTSP01008837.1:0-26843 GCA_025331215.1 Actenoides lindsayi
TTACTTCTTTCCCTTGCGGTGGATTTCACCTCTCTCTCTCTCCACCTTTCCATCACCCAGAGTGCGACTGCGACTTCCAGGGCACGGAGGCCGTGGGGTGTGACAGGACCACGGGTCGTTGCCTCTGCCGCCCGGGTGTCACGGGCCCCCGCTGCGACCAGTGCCAGCGGGGCCACTGCAGCAGCTACCCGTCCTGCGAGCTGTGCCACCCTTGCTTCCACGCCTACGACGGGGACATCCAGCGCCTGCGCCTGCGCCAGACCGGCCTCGGCAACTCCACCTCGCAGCTGCCCCTCGGGACCGGGGGGTCCCGCCTCGGCCCCCGGCTCTCGCAGGCGGAGGGGGACGTGCAGCGGGCTCGGGGCATCCTCGGCCGCTCCTCCGCCACGGAGCAGAGCCTGGCCCAGGCGGGCAGCGCGCTCGCTGCCGTCAGGTGAGGGATGGGTGCTGCTGACGGGGTGCGGCACTTGGCCGGGAGGATGCTGTGTGTCCTCTGCTGTCGGCTTTCCAGGCTCAGAAGCGCCTCTTCCCTGGGTGTGGGCAGTGTCCCGGCACAAAGGAGCTTTGCTCTCTCTCTACAGGTGCTTTGCTTTCTACCTGAATTGACCTTTTCTGCTTTTTCTCTCCCAGAGAGCAGGTCCAAGGCATAAATCCTGACCTTCATCTTCTGGATGAGACTGCCTCTCTATCCAGGGAGCTCGAAGCCCTCAGCAGCAGCTTGCTTATCACTAACAGCCAGTATCAGAACAAGAAGACCCAGTTTGAAACGAGCCGCAGCACAGATCTGTCAGGTACGCTGCTGCAGCTGTAATATCTTAATTTGCAGCCATTAATTTACCTCAACGCGACTGTGCCTGACTGTTTCCCGCTGGCTGAGATGGAGTTTGTAACCTGCTGTCAGTTTAGGAACAGCAAATAGCTCTTCCCTCCCCAGTGAGAGGGATGTTTTCTAGCCTTGGGTCCGTGACCCAGGATCTCACACTATCTTATCAGGTCATTGCTCTGTTGTTTTAGAGCTGGGCAGCTCATTCCATGGGCACCACGTTCCTATCCCTGGCCAGGACAAACTCTGCTGCCGGGGAGCAGTGGGAAGGGGACTGGGACCCACTGGGAGAGTGTCACCAAACCTAGGAGGAAGCTTAGCTGATGAAGGTTGGGCACAGATGGAAGGGCTGGAGGGGTGGGGAAGGAGCCAGGCAGCTGTCAGGAGCTTAGGAGCAGAGCTAATTAAGCGCTGTGCTGGTGCTGATGGTAGGCTGCCATTACATCCCTGCTGCAGCTGATTCTCTCCACGTGTCCGGTCGCTGCCTCCCGTCCCGTGCTGCAGCGCGCAGCTCAGCCGGCCGGGGACGTGCGAGCTGCACCTGAGCCCTCTGAGCAGGGCTTAGAGGTCCCCATCCTGACCGCTCTCCTCCCAGGCTGTGCTGGAGGAGAATGGTGGGACCTGCTCAGGAGCTGGGGAAAGAGCTCCAAAAGCCCCATCCTGCCCAGCACGAGCCCTTCTGGACTGCACAGAGCAAAGCCCGGGGTGAACACATCCAATTATTTTGCTTTAGTTTTGTTTCAGTCTTTTAACCCGACCCCGAGTGCTTCAGGAGAGCTCTGTAGCTCACTGAAGGAAGGGCTGAAAGGCATTTGGAAATAAAAGGAGCTTTTTCATTGTGCTGTAGTGACTAATGCCTCTGAATGTGTCCCCCTCCTCTCTGCACACATCCCCTCCCAGGGTACAGGCAATGCCTTCATTTCGGTGCTGCATTTATGAGTCATGGAGGCACTTGTGTCATTTATCGGTTTTATTCCTGCAGGAGCCTTCAAGACAATCAGATCTGCTCACCAGGCATCCAGCAATGCCAGCAGCCTTGCTGCCGGTGCCTCCAGGCTGCTGGCCGAGGCCCAGGAGAGCCTCAGGAGCACCGTGGGGCTGGAGGGAGAGCTCACCAAGTCCACCTCCAGGCTGCTGACCCTGAAGGGCGAGATAGCCTCAGCTCCCAACCTGACCCCTGTCATCAACAAGGTGAAGATGCAAACTGGTTTTCTAACTTCCCCGCTGCTTGTGTCTAGTCTGTGAGAGGGCTCTGTAGTGCTCAGGAGGCAGAAGCCTCATCCTGCAGTCATACATCTTTCCTCAAACAGTCTGGCATGGCAGGATAAAGTCTTCTGTCTAGAGAGACTCATAAATGGCATCTAAGCTACCTGCTGCTTTGGGACACCAGTGGAGAATGGTCTGAGCTTCCCCTGCCCGGAGATCACAGATACCAAAGCATTACCCACCACTCCTCCCAGGCACACGCTTTTTCCTCCAAGGACTCTCTCATGTGTCAGTTCTTGTATCTCAGAGACCCACTTAATTTCTGGATGAGGTTCCTTCTATTTCTTCGCTGCTTTGTTATTGCCATGGAGATCCATTTCAGTGTCTCCTAATGCACGGTTGCTGTGGAGACCACCAACCTCCCCTCTCTGCTTTTCAGGGCACCAACACGTTCCCAAGCGACCAGCCTGTGCTGGTGCCTGCACTGGCTCTGGGTTTTCACATGCACTGAGTGCACTCTTTGGTGGGTGGTAACTCTAGAAGATGCCATGCCATTAAAACCACTGATGTCCAGGGTCTTCTCATCCCATTCTCTCTTCCAAAGCAAATGGCAAAGGTTCCTCTGCCACGAGGGGAAGAGTTGCTATTCTGAGGTTAAATGAGATGTTTGCTCCCTTGTTGTTGTTCGTGAGTCCCTGGGGTTTAGCTCCAGCTTGGGGTGCTGAGGAGATGCTGACCTTGTGTTGCTGTCTCCGGGTGGGTGCTCAGTGCTGCCACACACTTGTGTGGCTCTGGGTGCCCTTCTTTGACACTGTTATCTGGGCTGTGCCACATGTATCACCCCCAGCCCAGCTGGGGGGGGCTGGCTCCATCCCTGTTCCCGTGCCCATCTCCCACAGCACAAGCACAGCAAGTTCTCCAGCTCCCTGGCGAGGGTCCGTTGAAACTTCAGCCTCCCCGAGGGCACCGGGGTCTGGCCAGCGAGGCGAGTGCCCTCGTTACCCCCCCGCTCTCTCCTTCTCCAGGTCTGCGGCGGCTTCCGAGCGGAGCCGTGCACGCCGGCCCGGTGCGAGGGGCTGCTCTGCCCACGGGACAACAGCAGTGCCTGCGTGGCTGGCAGCCCCTGCCACGGCATCTTCCCGCTGTCCGGCGGGGCCCTGGCCACGGCCCGGGGAGCTGCCAAGGAGCTGGGCAGCCTCAGCACCCGGCTCCGGGAGACGGCACAACTGGTGAGTGAGAGGCCGAGCCCCACGCTCAGTCCTTCGGTGTCCTTTGGAGCCTGGGGCTCGCTGGAGAGTGCGCCGTGACAAATACCCGCTCTCCAACTCTATTCCCTCCTGCTTGTGTGGGTTCTGCCTCCCCTGGCATGGGAGCTGCGGAGCTGGGGGTACACAAGAAGCTCTGGAAATGTCCCAAGGAAGCCTGGCGGCCTCCTGGGTTAATCCCAAACCAGGCAGAAGGGGTGGGAATGGGAAAACCTCTCTGATTCTGCAGGTGTATCTGCTCTAGCATTTACCACCGTCTGCTAGAGCCTGTGTTAGAGCCATTGCAGCTTCTTTCTATGGCCTTGCAGGTGCTTGCAAATATAAATGAGTCTGCAAAGTCATTCAAACTCCATTTCAAAGGTGTGTTAAAAAGCAGTACTGTTTTAAACAGTGTCCCTCTTAGAGAGCATCCTTTGCAAATCCATCCATCACTCTTCACATTTACAATCCTTTAAAGCAGTGGCACATTAAGAACGGGAGATAGCATCATTTCAAAGTGCCTTGCCCAGTTCACTCAGGGCTGAGGGAGAGCTGCTGGGATTCTAGATCAGGAAGAAATGGCTCCATCAGAACACTGTTGTTTGCAGATTAAAACGACTGAGACGTCTGTAAATCAGATCCAAAGCAACGCTCGGCGGCTGGTGGACCAGATGAGTCTGACGAGGACCCAGATGGAGGGAGACGTGCGACGCATCCAGCAGTTCATCCAGCAAGTGCGAGACTTCTTGTCAGGTAGTGCTCTGCAAGCTGGAAGGTGTGTGTGTCTGTGTGTGTGTGTGTGCGTGTCCAGCTCGGTTTGGCCATGGGAAGAACTGTGTTTCACAGTGATCTTACGCATGAGAGTACGGTACGAGGGTGGCAGTTGAGCCGCTCGCTCCTTTGAAGCTCTTGGGTATCCAGTTTGTCTGCACAGGGGTGTTTTCCTGGCAAAGGTAACGCCCGTCCTCTGAGGCAGCATGGGAGGCTTGGACCATGTTCTCTGCAAAATAGAGAAGACATTTCAGCAGCGCACGAGTCTGTGACTTTATCAGCAACTTCTCACCTGATTTGCTCGGGGTTAGCTGGGCTCTTCAGATCAACCCAAATTAATCCTGGCTGGTTTATCTGTGTCCGTTTCCCTGGGATGTCACCAGGGCAAACCCTGCCTGGTGCTTACAGAGGTGCTTTTGGGGCATTTGTGAGGTCCGTGGGACAGGATGTACCAGACCTTGACCTCCTGCGCATGGGATTTTGTGGAGGGCTCAAATAGTACCTCTAAAGCAGTGAATGAATTAACATCAGAGGAAAGCTGTGGAGGAGGTGACCTTTTGCCTGTAGCATGGACAGCAGCTTGCTCCAAGTCCTGCTCTCTGCTGCAGAGCCTTGGCCACCTCTGGGGCTGAAGGACAAACCCATCCCCGGGGCTGATGCTCCCCAAGTATTTGCAGTTGGCATTGACCGATGGAGAGAAGTTTATCAGCGACGCTCACTGACCAGAGATAAACAGACAGCTCTTCTCTGGAGCAGACTATTAATCAGATGAGAATTCCTTGTTGTCCTGTAAGCCACTGGGATGACTTATTGTTCGCAGACAGATTGTAAGAACATAATGAGCCTCATGAGCATTAGCTGAATAAGAAAATCAGGTCATTTGGTGCTGCCTGGTGTTAATGATGAGTGAAGATATTTCTGAGCTAATCGCTGGGCTAATGTCCCTTGGGCTCTGCCTGCTTCTGATTCCTCAGATTTATTAACTTTTATTTGTGAAATGAAAGAAGGCTTGTCCTGAAACACAACCTCGTCTGTTCAGTGAGGTCTACCTGAGTGTGCTTTGGGCTTAGCCGTGGTGTTCTCGTTGCCACATTAGAGGTATCATTTCAGTCCTGTCCCGAAAGCTTTGCTGATGTGGATGAGAAGTACATCAAATTCCAGGGGCTTGAGTTCAGGGTGGACTCTGGCAGCTGTCTGAAATGAAGAGACTGTGTATGAGATCATGCACGGCTGGGTGTCTGCCCTCATCCTCCCTTGCGTTTGTGCTCCCACCCTTCCCCCCTCCTGTTTCTGACACTGTCTGTCCGCTCCATAGACAAGGACATGGACCCTGCCACCATCCAGGAAATCAGTGAGTCTGTTCTCGCCCTGCGTCTCCCCACGGATGCTGCAGCAGTCCTGAGAAAAATGACTGAGATCCAAAATTTGGCAAGTAAGCTGCAGTGCCCGGAGGACATACTTGCCCAAACGGCCGAGGACATCGCCAAGGCCAAGAAGCTCCAGCAGGAAGCAGAACAAGCCAGGTTGGTTGGGGTTCAAGGGCTTTTGGCCAGTGAGGGTCATTCACAGCCAGAATGAACCCAGTGATTCATTCGAGCTGAAATCTCGCTCTGCTGGAGCTGTACTGACTTGCACAGTCTGAGGTTTTAGGCCAGGATCTTCTATGTCTGTACGGTGCCTAAAAGGATGAGGAGTCTGCAATCTCTGCAGACACCTCCCTGGTGCCCCAATGCAAATAAAAATTCTGGCTCCCAGTAACAGATCCTGTTACAGATTCTAGAATGAGAGAGTCTTTACCAAACGTAATGGAGGCTTTTCTCTATCTCTTGAGTCCCTCTGATGGCAGATGACAAGGTTGTCCTGGTATTACTTGATATTGGTGACCTACATCCTAATTGCACAAGAGACCATGAGGAGATTAAATGGGCTGTTTGTTTCTGGGTGAAAGTTGGGAGGATTATCCCGTGGTCCCTTAAAAAGTAATTACAGAGTGTCCTTGCAAATTTGGAGCATCTACTTTGTCACATGTTGACTTGCAACAATATCCCAGAGAGAAGGTTAGTGGGGTAAGTATGTAAACTCCTTGAGAGTGTCTGACACCTGCTTAACCTGCTGGGAGAGATGAGACAAGGGAGTCTGGCTTTCTACAGAGAGCTCTGTCACCCGGCCTGAGTCGTTCCTGCTGCAAGCAAAGTATTCCTTGAAACTGGTTCACTGGTTATTGCTTTCCCTTCGATACCTTATTTATTTCTTTTTTACTGCTTACAAAATAAATGTTTCCAGCTCGTTTAAAGGAAGGACTTTCTCTCCTCAATTTGTCTCCTCTGCTTCAGGGTATGAAATGCAACTAACAAATCTCTTGAAAGGAAACCTCCTGGAGCGTGATGTCCAAATGTTTGTGTTTGTGGCTTTTGGGAGACTGCAACCTTCTCAGTAACAATCCTGCCTTGCTTCTGAAGCTTCTTTATTTTGCTTTTGCCACCTTGACTTCCAGTTCATGCAGTTGTCTACACTGACTCCTGGCTGTTTCCCCAGGAACCGGGCGAATGCTGTGGAGGGCAACGTGGAAGAGGTGGTGGGGAATCTGCGGCGAGCAAACACGGTGCTGCTGGAGGCCCAGGGCGCTATCAGGGGCTCTGGCTCTTCCCTTCGCTTCATCCAGGAGCGCGTTGATGAAGTAAGTGATGTCCAACAGCTTCCCAAGCAGGGCACTGTGCCCTGCCCGCTGCTCCTTTGAAACTGCCCGGCTTGGTAGAGTCCTGCACCAGCACAGCTGGGAAATGGCATCTGGTGAAGCATTTGCTGTGAAAGTGTCTTTCTGCTGTGCCTCATTTGTGTGCTTCTCCAAACTCCAGTCATGGTCCTTGCTGGTGTCCCCTGAGACAAGCCCTGGGGCTGCTGTGCTGGAATCAGTCCCCACTCCCTGCCCAAACCCCACTTTTGTTGGGTAGTGTAGCCAGTCACAGAGGAAAAAAGCATCAGGAGTGAGATTTGGATGTGGCTTCCTTCATAACCTGGAGCACTCTGCTTTTAGATCGAGGCTGTTCTTGGGCCGGCCGAGAAGAACGTGGGGTCCGTTGCAGAGCAGCTGGCCAGGCTGATGGAGAGGGTCTTGCAGCTGCAGCGGGGAGCGGACCAGAACCGGTTGCGTGCCACCGACGCGCGGCAGACGGCCGAGGAGGCGGCCGAGCAGGCCAGGAGCGCGCAGCAGGTACCGGGCACTGGCACGTGGCTGGCCGGGACAGGCTCGCCCGTGCTCCGCTTCCCCTTTGCCAGGCAGCAAAGCCAGCTGTGGCCTTTAGATAAGGCCAGGAGGCTTTTCCTCTGCGAGCCACGGCTCGCACGCTGTCCTGCTGCTTCTTACTCACCTGATGTACTATCCCACTGCTGAATTTTTCCAGGGCTTTTCTCAATTCTAATGCCCTTTGCAGGAAACGTATTTCTGCTGCATATCACACTTGAGGCAGAGCAGCCCCTACAGCTGTGCAGTGAGCACCTCGTGATAACGTAGTGACAAATCTAGTGCAACATCCATTTAATATTGAATGTGGATCCAACGTTGGAAAATCCCCTTCCTTTCCCCGGTCTATTTGCTTGATCCTACCTCCACCACTTATTGGCTTTTCCACAGGCTTTCGAAGAAGTGAAACAAATGTACGCTGAGCTGAAGAGACGGATGGAACAGAGCCCAGCCTTGGGGGAGGAAGGCAGCAGGGTGCAGAGCATAGACCGGGAGGCACAGACTCTATTTGAGGAAACTTTGGCCATGATGCGCAGGATGGAAAGTAAGACTCTCTGTGAGCCCAATAATCTCATGCCCTGGGAAGAGGGTTTTGACATGCAGGGGTGTGATGGAAAGAAATGATGAGGAAGACAACATAAGTTTGGTAGCGTGGTGGTGCAGAGTTGGGCTGTATCTGCTGGTGCTGTGCCAGTAAATTTAGAGTTTGCGAGGGTGCAAGTGCTGCCATGCAGTGCTGACGTGCCCCTCTTTTCATCCACACACTTGCTTCTGGTTTTAGGCAGTCAAAACTAACGGCTTTGTTCGGAGCGATCGTGTTGTTGGGGGTTTTTTGAGTGTGTGGAGAGAGAAGGCAGGACATGAGTTTTTCTCACCCCACCGGAGCTGTGCAGGAGGGAGGAGCAGGCTCAGCCCAGCCTGGTGGGGAGGGTTAATGGCCATGAGCCTTTCTCTGGTCCGATCATCATCGCATAAACCCTTTTCTGCTCTCTCTCATCAGCTTTAGAGATGGAAATTCAGGAGGGCAACAAAGCTTTGATGTCCAAGTCGGCCACGCTGTCAGGCCTGGAGGAGCAGGTGGGAAGGATCCGAGATGCCATCAACAAGCGAGTCACCTACTACCTGAGCTGCTCCTGAGCAGACTGCCTGCACTCCATCAGCACTGCCTTTCTCCCTGCAGACATTGACTGAGTATTTATTCCCATTTTGTCTGGAGTTTTCATGTGCCTAAGGTCTCTATTTTTAGTAAATTGAGTTTCCATACCTCTGGAAAACAGCGGCCCTGAGCCAAAGGAACAACCCCACGGAGAGGGCTGACCTTGGTTGGACTGGATGAAGCTGCCCAGCGGATGGAGGAAAGAGAGGGAGAGACATCAATCTTCCATGGCAAATAAAAACATGCCCAAAATTGTTATTTCCAGGAGGGCTTATAAACTAAGACATTCTTTTCTGGTTCTAGCCAATTCAAGCTCTTTAAGCTGAATTTCACTGTTGAAATTAAAACCCTTTTGTGGGGTCTTTTAAAACACATATATGTGCTGCAGTTAATCTGTAAAACTTGCCGTGGCTTTGGTACTTCCCTCCTAGATCTTTCTTCAGATAACCAGATCATGGAAATGGAGAACTGTATCTCCATCGTATCTATACAATATACCTGTATTTATATGAATAAGAGAAACACTGTCTCCTACTCAAAGGTGAAGTCAGATGTCTTGTTTGACTTCCTGCCACCATCTGCTTATTTACTGTGCAAGGCGTTGCCAGAAAAGTACCAGAGGGAGCAGGTCTGCAGATGTGCGGGGGAAGCTTTAGAAGGGACTTAATAGACCATTTCCACATCAAATTTCTATGAATAACCAAGAGGCGCTTTACAAAACAAAACTCGGCTTTATTAAGCAAGTATTTATTGTGCAATTACAGGCTTGGAAGCAGGGAGCTTAGACCTTGCTGGGATTATTATCAGCCCCACGGAGGTTGCTCGCAGGTTCGCTCTCCTTTCGTAGCTGAAGTGAGAACCGGGCAGCTGGTGGGTGCTGAACTCCAGGTGCTGAAGCCTGGGACTAACCAGAATCCAAGGAGTGGGGAGGAGGGTGAAGACTGTAAAAATAACTGGCCTGCCACTGAGGAAAACTCTGCGTGGCTTTGGTTTATAGGATTGATGTTGTGCAGTGCACTTCTTATGCATTGACAACTAAACGGTGTACAGAAAACAAAAGCTTATAGCGTTGAGCGGTGTCGTATGGATAATATACACTGAGTATGCTAGCAGCAGCCTCAGGCTTTCCCTGGCCTTCTTCCAGCTTTAACGATCCAGAATCACCCTGAGGTCACTGCATTGATGGATTCCTGGGACTAACGTGCTGCTGGTCACCAGCCGCTCGCTGCTTGCCCAGCCGCTGCTGCCCGCTGGCTCCTGCAGACACAGCCTCCTTGCTCGCACTGTTGATGTCTGGCTTTGAAGTGCAGGAAAGAGTAAAACAGCCCTTCTGTTTCTGCAAGAGAGAGGATTTCAACTGAGCATTGAACTTTGTTTCCCTGAACTGCTACCTTCAAACTGTGCTCTGTTAATAAGCAGTAGCACAGGGGTTAGGAACAGCTTAGATCCCTCTGTGTGCCTTTGTTATAAAGGGTTATTACACGACTGATCATTGGAATGGACCTTTTTGGAGCCTATAGGAGATCTTTGCCTTTGTCTCTTCTATTAATCCTTTGTACATTACAGTCCTGTTCATGCAATCTCATCAGCAGAGTGTCAGAAAGGATGAGAGGAGGTAGCTCACTTGATGTAGCTTTTGTGGAGAACATGCCAGTGTACGCTCGCCTTTGAGGAACATGAGACTAACAGTGAGGCCTCTCACTGCTCACATACAATGTGGTGCAAATGATAATTGAGCTAGTCCAGAATTAATCCAAGCTATGGTTAAACAGGATGAAAGTTTTGTGATTGTACTTCGCTCACCTACCAAATGAACATCTCCTGCTCTACTCTCTTAAACTGACCTGCCTGGACTGAACCTGGGGAAGGGAACAGCCCTTCAGGCTGCGGAGATGTCCTGCCTGTGCTCAGCATGGACCACCAGCCTGCTCTCAGCTGAGACCTAGCTGAAAAGCCCCAATCCCAGCTGGTGAAGCTGTTAGGTTCTAGGGTGAATCCCAGTGAGCAGCTTTGAATAATTGTAGTTTGGTATGATAGGTCCATGCTTGGTTTTCTTTCACGTGTTCCTTGGCAACCCTGTTGTGACATTGAAATTGGATTCAGAGTCACTAGACTGGCCTTAATGGAAGCTGAAAGATTATTTCTTCCCTGGAAGATTGGGTTAGTTAAGGCTTTCTCTGTTGCAAAAAAACTGTGGGTCAATTTATTTCAGGCACTATCATTTTGCTATTTGTGCCTTTCCACTTTTCATGTCATAATGGGATTAATTAAAAGCAGATGGTGATTGGATTGCGGAGCACTTACCGCTGGCTATGTAGAGAGCCCGGTGGCTGCCTCCTCATCACATGATCAAACAAACTCCAGTTTGCCCAGTGCCACAATGAGAAGAGTGTTTACTGGTTTTCATTGGAACAAGAACTTCTGATTTGAAATGACTGGTTGTAAATGGAAGAAGGGGAAGAGAAAGAAGAAAAGAGACATACAGCAATATTTACTATCGGTCTGCACGTGAGTTGACTTTGTGTTTTTAAGATAAAGAGCATCAGCTGCTGAAAGCAAAGCAGAGCTGGGTGCCAGTTGGCACCGCAGCAAAGGCAGGGGCCGGTCACCCGGCGCCAGCTGAGTCGCTGGCAGCAGCAGCTTTAACCACAAGCACTTCTGGTTTCTGCAAAGCAAATGTGCTCAGGCCCCTGGAATGTGGCAGCAGAGCCTGGCTGCTGCAGCTCGCTGCTGGCTTTGCCAGGCAGCCTGGGCACTGTGCTGCACCTCAAGCTCCTATGAGCATGGAAAGCACTTGGCTGGGCACCGTCACCCAGCCAGCCAAAGCATTTGCTTCTGTCCTTAGTCCTCCCTCCTTTCTACCTCTACCTGGGAGTGGCAGCTTTCTGCCAGGCAAGTCCTTCCAGAGAGGGTTACTCCCACGTACTTTGGAAGTTATGGCTAATGACTTGGATACCTACTGGGATTTTGAGGATTTTTTAAGCAGCACTGTCTCGGAGCAGAAGGACGTCTTGGTTTTCTCGTGCCCCATGCAGGCTGGACTGCAGCCACAGGAAGTTCTGGTTGGTGGGCTGTGGTTATTGGGCAGGACCGGTCTGCTGCCCGTGGGCAGCGATCCATTCTCCAAGGGGCTTTGCAGCTTCCCCTCTCTCATTCCTGTGTTCTGCACCAGCTGAGGGGGAGGGTTTGGACAGCCCTGCGTGAGGACCGGAGGGAGGGATGTGTCCTTGTCTTCGTTTGGTGGTGCTGGCCGAGTGGCTACCGTGGGTGTGTTGGGTCTGGACGCCTCTGCCACTTGTATAACAGGGAGGGAGCTTTCGGCTGCCGCGTGCCCGTTCATGTGGAGCTTCTTCATGTGGTGCACAACGGCTGCGGCGTTGAAGGCTTGCTGGGGGAGAAGAAAAAAACAAACAAACCAAACCCCCCAGTGAGCGCCTGGTGATGCCAGACTGGGTGGGTGCTGTGGGACAAGCAGATTGTCCCCCTGAGACAATAGCTGCAGGGAGGACAGCGCTGGCCCGCTGAGCACTGACTGTGTTTGCACGATATACAATATATGCTCATTGCTGGCATAAACACCAGGGTTTCCAGTGAGTGCAAAATGCTGATGCTTTTGAAGCTGACAACCACTTCTGCGTGAGGAATTCAGGGGAACAGCTATAAATTATCCACAGCATGAAATAGATACTGGGGCTGGATTCTGAGTGTATTTAAAATGCTCTCATACACGTGGTTCCTATGGCATTCCTCTCTCCATCTACACACTTACTGAAACTCTTGATGTAAGTGAAGTACTAATTTATCTTCAAGGCTGAGAGGAGGAAAAGCTGGATTAAGCTCCTAAAAAGATCTGCTGATGGAGCACCAATTCTGCTCCCCTAGTATAAAGGCAATAATCCTTCCCCTCCCCTTTAGTTTCTTGTCGAGGCCACTCCAGCACAGTGTTGGTGGGTGAACCCACCAGTATGCGCTGCAGCGGCGAATATTGGTCCAAGCACACTACAAACAGTAACTGCACATGATTTTCAGGCAACCGATGGGAGTACCTCAGCTTTTGGGTGCTTACCCACAGAGCTGCAGCATCGCTTGCTGCTGGATGGCAGCAACTGGCGTTTGTCAGTGTAAATGGCTCTAGGCTCCCACCAGTGAATGACTTACCCTCCATTTGCTCTTTGCAAAGTTTTTCTGAATCTGAGCGCTGACAGATGGGTATATGTCACGGTGCAGGGCTGTATTTCCATTAATCCTGCAGATGGGGAGAGAAGAAAATGGGCTCGTAGGCAGATGGCATTTGTAAGGCATTCCACATTCTGGAGGCAACTAACTGCTTTGTACGTTCAATCAGCAATAATTAAACCCAAAGGAAAAACAGCAACAAAATGTAACACAAACACACGCTTCAAAGCTTAGAAAAGCTCAGGATGGGATTTCTTCTTCGCCTCTGTTTACGGAGGCAAATATGCACAAATTGCATCTTTAATTATTCATTATTTTCTTTCTTTGCGCACGAAAAGGAAACACCCAGGGCCAGGCAGAGGCCGATGGTGACGTTAATAACAGGGCTGGGGAGACAGCCCTGTTCTCAGCCACCCCTGAGCACGTGGAGCGAGATGCGGAGGCTGGTAAAGCCCCGTGGCCACTGGCTACTGCTGGGCCCTGGCCCTCTCACCAGGGGTGCCGCAGGGCTTCTTCACAGGTAAACCTCGTCTTCGGGTTTTTCTCCAGTAAGTGTCTGATGAAATCCTTGGCTGGTTGGGAGGGGAGGAGAAGCAGAGGAGAAAAAAAAAAAAAAGAAGAAGGTTATTTTCTCCTCATTCCAAGATATGACCTTAATAGAACATGGCAAATGCTTGTGGATAAACATCGTGAAGGTCAGCCCTGAGGAGGAGGTGTTGGTACCACTTCATTACTCCCTTAAAGGGAGATGTTTGCAGCAAAGGGCTCCGGATGAAAAAAAAAAGCCATTAACTGAGGCTGTACCAAATATTGTGCTTTGATTACATGGATTTGAGTTGAATTATTCAGCTAAAAACTAACTCTGAAAAGCACAAGGAAGCGCAAACTGAACAGACTTAGAAGTTGCCCTGAAGTTGCTCCTATTTTTATGCTCTTCTTTTTGCAGAGAGGATTGTGGTGTTTATCGTTACGTCCTCACAAGTCTCCTGCTAGTTTTATTTGTACATGTACAAGACTGATGTTCAAAACACGCTGCTAAGATGCTGGCTTCAGTAAACCATGCAGGAGAGCTCTGCGAGCGGGTTAGTCTGGGGGGGAGGGTGCAGTGGTGGCTGCCACAGAGAAAAAAAGAAAAAGCAAGGTGGAAAACCCCGGGAGTTCTGCTTCCTGGGGAAACCTAAGCCTGCTCTGAGCTCACTGCTCCATTGGGGAAGTCAGGGTCGTGTTAACAGAGGCTTCAGCCACGGGTGCTGCGTTACAGGTGGGATGCAGAGCACTCCAAACTCCGCCAGTGCAGCTCGGCTGTGGCATCATCACCTCTGTCACTGCCACCCTGGGAGCCTCTGCAGTTGGTTCCCAGGGCTGGGGGTTTGCTGCTGTGTGAGGGGCTCAGTTCCTGTCCCTGCTGAGGCAAGCAGAGGGTGTTTGGGGGTTCAGAGGGGGCCTCAGCAGGTGCAGGCTCGTGCCTGCGGGGCTCTGGATCGCAGCGTGGTGCTTCCCAGTGCTGCAGCTTTACCTGACTCGGAGATATCGTCCCAAAATGGAGACTCAAACTCATAGTAGCCTTCCTTAATCTTTTCAAACAGTTTGGATTCGGTCTCTTCGTAGAAGGGAGGATACCCACACAGCCTGGAACAGAGCAGAAACCAGCGGTCCCTCAGCCACCCCCGTCAACACAGGCTCCTCCACAGCCCGGCCAGCATGAGACAGTGAGTAACAGAGGAGGCTGCTCTATCTATCCATCCATCCATCCATCTCACCATCCCTCACAGCTGAGTGTATCAGTAAATCTGTAGAAAAGAGTTAAAAATTTAACTGCAGCAGCGAAAGGACAAAGCCACAGCTGGTACGGAGCTGTGCGGCGTGGGAGGAAATGAAACAAAAAGTACCGAGGAAGATGGAATGATATTTGTAGTCAACTGAAAAAAAAAAACAAAGCATAGGATGAGGCACATAATAGAGAAAATGCGATTCCTTTCATTTCTGCTCCAGCTCTTGATTTCCCACATCCTTTCATTTCTATGGTCTAGTGAAATCTGTGCAGAGGAAGAACACGGAGCTGCTGTGTTCCTGCAGCAGAAGGGGAGATCTGGGATCACCTCTGTTTGCTCTGCGGGGGCATGTGAAGTGATGGAGGAGCTGGGAAAATTGTGGAAAAATAAGTGGGATGCTGTTTGCTCTTACTCACAGGATGTAGGTGATGACTCCAATGGACCAGCAGTCAACGGCTTTGCTGTACGGTTTCTGGGCGAGGACTTCAGGGGCTGAAGAACAGCAAAACCATACAAAAATCATCAGTGATAATAAATTATCCAATACTGGGTAAAACAGTAGTTTATTGCACACTTGGCCTCTGAGGTGCTGGTGCTGGGAATCATCCAGTAACAGCCTCATTTACCAGTTGAAGTGGTCTGTGCGTTTTGTGTCTATTTTATGCCATTGACTAGAAAGCACCGCTGGCAATTTCTGCCTGTGTCCCGAGGTTTTAACCAGTAAGCTGTGGATCGAGCCAACGCAGTCTGGTGGACCTTAAACAAAATCCCAGCGTGTTAAAATGATTTGGGTAATTTTTCAATCAGTAGATGACAAACGCTGAAATACATTGCGCTTGAAATTATCTTCTTCTTTGCGCTTTGAAGCATTCTGGGATTTTTCGGTCTCTCCACTCGTCTATAATCCAGCCCTTATGTGGCCCGTGCAGTGCAGCAGCACGTTGTTATTAATGTAATTATGTATTTTTTTTTTTTCCTTTTTGCTAGGCAACGTACTGTACACGCACAACTTTTTCTCCAGCCTCCAGCAAGAGCCCGTTCCTGATCCTTGGCTTACCAACGTATCCCGGCGTCCCGCAGGCAGTGGACATGATGCCGTTCTGCTCCATCTTAGACAAGCCAAAGTCTGTGATCATGATCTTGGAGTTGTCTTCAGGAGTCAGGTAAAGAAGGTTTTCAGGCTGCGAGCACAGAGTAGCGGTCAGAGGTTAAAATTTGTGGTAGAAAAATGGAAAAGAACAACAGAACGTCACGGGGAGAGGAGGTAGAGTCGCAGTCACGCCGGCTCCCCGAGATGCTGGGGGACGGGTCTCACCTTCAAGTCGCGGTGAACGATTCCATTTTCGTGGAGGTACTTCACGGCCGTCAGCACCTGGTGGATCACCACACTGGCATCTTTCTCGGTGTAAACCCCTCGCTCCAAAATTCGGTCAAACAGCTCTCCCCCGGATACCCTGCAGAGAAAGGGTGGAAAAGACTGAGAAAGAAAAGACTTCACCAAGAAAAAGACTGAGGAAAAAAGCCCCATAAACAAAGATAATTGTGCTTTCACGTTAGGCAAGCTGATGTTCTGGTCCTTTTACAGCTCCACCTAGAGCAGAACTGTTCTTTGGGCAGTACTTTTTGTGAGGTTGAGGCTGATGGATGCTCTCGGGGGTAATTTCAGGGTGCAATAAGCATTTCTGGTAAACCTAGGGAATGTGGGTAAGATTATGAGGCAACTCCTGGTGGGTCTGAGCCACAGGCATCCAGCACCGTGGGCAGGGCTGTCTCCAGGCTCCCATACACGAGCAGACATAAGTTTTTGTGTGACTGCTTCCTCGAGCTAAATTTGCAAGTTAGCAGCAGCAGCGGGGCGAGCAGAGCCGGTGCCCGCAGCGAGCTGCTTGCTCTGCAGCCGACACGTCGCCCGGTTTCATTTCTAGAAACCCTGCGTGGCACAGCTTTAATTAGAAAGACTTCTGTCTCTGCCCTGCTAAACTGTGATGAATTAATTTGCATAAACAGATCCTAATCTTGGTTGAGAAGGCTTCTGCTAGAATGAGCATGGGCCAAGACGGCACGAGAAGCGTCCAGGTTACTTCAAACCACGCGGCTCTCGCCTCGTAGGTGCTGAAATGTGGTGCTTCACCCTGGTCCTGCCACTCTTCTTCCTCTGTGGCCCACACAGAAGTGGCTCTGCTGATACTTACAGCTGCATCACCAGGTAGAAGTGGGTTGTGCTTTCATAAATATCTTCCAAAGTCACGATGTTTTCGTGCTTTATTCTGCAAATATAAACGTGGGTCAGAAACAAACCTGGTAAGGGCAGAAGTGGCTTTTCAAGTGGAAAACCCAACGGTCGTCTTGCTCGAATCACCAGTGGAAGTTCACTGGGCTGTTTTCTGGCTGAGCTCCCTCACTCTGGGTGGCAGAGGATTGTTGACACCACTGCAAATGCTCTTTGGAGCACCGATTCCCCGTAATATTTATATATTCTTTTAAAAGCAATGTTTATTTATATTGTTGTTACTGTAGAGCCACACATGGTAGGAAAGGATGGGGTTTTTTCTACTTTACAATGTATATATACTCACTTCTTCAGCACAGCTATTTCATTCTCCAAGCTGCTATCCCTTGTGAGAGGAGACTTCTTGATGCATTTCAGAGCAAAGAGCTTGCCAGTGCTCCTTTGCTTCACTAGGAAAACTTCCGAGAAGGCACCTCTGCAGAGAGAAGTTGTATTTCAGTGGATGCTGCTGCTGCAAACTGGAAGGATATTTACAGAGAGAAAGAGGAAACAGCAAGAACAAACAATACGGTAGTAATTTAACTCTCAGTGGATGCTGATTGTAAAGCTAGAACTACATCTCCAGCAGCCCCAAACTTAGGATATTAAATGCAAGATTATGCAATATATGGGATCCCCCCCCACGGTTTTCTCTCTTTGTAGAGAAAAAGGCTATTTTTGCACAGTTCATCTTGAAGTTGTGTTGAGGTAGGGGACAAAAAAGGCCCCTGTGTTGAAATAAACCCACATTCTTCAGGACCCTTCAGCCATGCCGGGTTGGGAGCACACTCCAGGGAGGCAGGTGGCAAATGTGGTTTTAGCAGGTGCCTTTGGGTGGGTGCAGGAGGAGGCACTGCCCATGGTCTGGCAGCCTGCTGCTTTTTAAGGAGCCATCTGCACTTGAATCCATTGGGACTGGGGGGATTTTCCCGGGCTAAGTGCAAGCCCAGCCGAGGGGCTGTATCAGTAACCACGTCGCTGATGGGGTGTCTGCGGCTCTGGTGCTCACTGGGGTTAGCAGCCCCTCATGATCTTAGCAGCTTCCACTCCAGCAGGGCCAAACTCCTGCTTTAATACAAATTGTGCTTCCTCAAAAATCACATCATCTTAACATATAGTCCTTCACTGTCCCTGGTCGGTGTTGCCCTGAGGACCGAGACAGCCCAATTCCAGTGAGGAGGGGCCCAGTTATGCTGCAGTTTGGGTGTATCAACCAAGGTTCTGTATATCTAAAGTGCAAATTAACTAGATAACCTCAGTTAATATTTTCCTTCAGCACCTAACGTGTCTTCCTTTCTGCAGGGAGTGCTAAAACCTGGGTACCCTTAGTGACAAAGTGACAGTGAACATCTTGTGTGTTCCTGAGGTGGGCTCAGCCCAGTGCAGCAATGAGCAGGTATTTATAACATGCCTAAAGCTCACAATCCTGTTAAAGGTTTATCTCAGGCAGCTGAACACGTGTCTCGGGCTAGTGACAGTGCATCCTTTGCCAGGTCAGTCCTTGGTAATCTTAATCAAATAAGTAACAGATTAATTGATGGCAGTGAAATGGAACTTGCCACCGAGTCCACAAAGCCCTGCGGGGAGCTGGAGGGCAGAGCGAGGAAGGTGAGTGCAGTGAAAGCACCTTCTTGGTTGGGATGCTGTTGCAGCAAGCCCAGTGAACAAGGGCAGGAAACCTGTATCTCCTGTAATCCTCTAAAGGAAGAATCCAGCACGCTGTGCAGATAGGTCGGGCGGCACGGAGCCGTGCCCATCTGGCGTGCGGAGCTTTGCTCCTGTGTCATCCTTAGTCAGTGGCAGCCAGTGATGATGATATGGGGGGGAGCAGGAGCTGAAGGCAGCTCCTCGCTCTGCTTTCCCCTCCTCCAGTGGGCCCTGGATGCTGCTGAAACAATGAGCAAGATTATTTGGGTTGTGAGGAACTGGGCTGTGCCATGGCTGGTCTCTAGCAAGGGGAAAAAAACCCCAAACCAACAACAACAAAACCCCAACAAAAACCCCTGTAGATGTTTGGGAAGGCAACAGATCAATTTGAATCTTTGTTTCACTGAGTAGATGTATGTAATGGTCTTCTCTCTTCTGGCCTAAAAAGCAAGTGGTGTTGGGACCTTTTCCTTGCTTCACTCATTTTAATCCATATACACTCTGAAGGCTGTATTGTGGAAATGTCTTTCAAGTTCCAGAGAGCTCTCAGAGAATAGACAGGGACAGCCTTGCTAAGGTCCCTACTCCAGCAGTTGCGGGTGACGGGGATTTTCCAGGTGGTTTTAGGTGCCAGATCTTCATTTATATTCCTCAGCCAGCTGAAGTGGTGCGTGTGGGAAAAAATCCCAATTTCTAATGCTGAATTTTCCTGTTAATGTTAATAGTAGGAAATGAACAACCTACAAATCAGATGCTGGGGCATCTGTTCCATATCTCTGTCCCAAACAGTTTATAATAATTATTCCCCTTATTAAAAAATGATGAATCAACAAGTTGGCTGGGAGAGAACAAAGCTTTTTCTAACCTCGTTCCTTCAAAGAAGGCTGCTGGATAACTGAACTAATTTCTGAGGTTGACTAGGAACATGATAATTTAAAATGCTGCCGAGCTGTGGAGTAGCTGGTTTTTGGGAGCTTTGCTGTGGGTTCTGAAGTCACAGAAATCTTGGCCATGACAGAACTCGCTGGCGGAGGTAATTCAATTCCTCCTCTGCTACCTTGGAAATGTTTTCTAGTCTCATTTGCGTGAATAGGCAAATTAAGCTGTTAACTCACAGGGAAGTATCATACAACTTGAACATCCTCGGTTTTGTTTCATCCCTCAACTGAGTCAGAGTTTATGAGCTAAATATACGACTTATTATAATACCTCTCTCAGAGCCACCTCTTGACCTTGCCTGACCTTGGAGCAGCAGCACACCAGGGTGCTCAGCGGGAAAAGAGCAAAACCTTCACTAAGGTGCCACAGGCAGGTTGAGAGGGGCAGGAGAAGAGGGCAGAGCTGCCCCAGAGCTGTGCCGTGGGGCTGGCGGGAAGGGGCTGCTCTGGTGCTGCTTGGCAAGTGTGAGCTGTGAACCAGAGCACCGGTGGCAACCGTGCAGCAGTGGCTGGCACCCACCCTCCTGGAGACTGGGGCCTGTCTAGGAGGGAGCCGTTTTCTGGTGACATTGGCCAGTGCCAGGAAGGGAGTCACTGCCCCGGGCATCTAGAGGTGGCTTTGTCTGGAGAGCACTGTGGTACTTACGATCCCAGGGCCTCCATGAAGATGAATGTTTTTCGGATATTGCTCGTCTGTTTCTTCCAGGAGCTGCTGTCATCCTCTTCCTTGCGACCCATCTCCTCCAGAGTGGAAGCAGGGATTGCTGTGGGGAAGAGGAGGAGAAGGAGAGCTGACTGATGTGGTAAGTGCTCACAGGAAAACAGGGCTACCCGGGGGCTGGCTGGATTCGGGATGCTGTGAAGGGTGTTTGCTTGGTCAGAGAAGCCAGATTTTTCAAGCACGTGAAATTTGGTGCCGCTTTTGTTACTCACAAGTGTTTGTGCCAACCACGTCCTTGCCGCGACGTCCCGCTCCAGCCATCGGTGCAGAGTATTCCCCGATCAGCTGGGTAGGAGCAGTGACCATCTGGTAATGCTCTCTTGTCAGTATACTCATGTAGCGCGTGTTGGCAATGACAAATGTTTATATTGTGCTTCATATTTAGTGGGTAAAAAAAAAAAACCCTGATGAATGGTTGCTAATTTTAAATAAAGCATCCATGACTTAATGGATTAAAAGTTAGGTACGACTGGCAACGGAGATGGATTATAGCGGAGCTGCTTTATCGCCTTGCAAATAGTTTAAAGAGCTCACGAGTGCGGGGAGGGGAACTGATAGAAAACATTTTGTTGATCCGTCTTGTACAGTTTGCGCTGCTGTCATCTTTAATTTCTGTTAATTGCCAGATTGCTTTTGCTCTGAGTCATAACCTTCCCGTTGCCTTTTTCTCGCAGGGCTGCGATGCCGGTGGGAGGCCTCTGGCGGGGCGAGGGGATGCCCAGGTTTCAGTGCCCTGCCCCGATGGCTGTCCCCGTGCTGCAGACGTGTGGAGCGAGCAGCCCCCAGCCCCTCTCAGCGTGCAGGGGGTGGTGGGAGCAGCGTGCAGAAATCCCTGCTTTCTGGAGCTGGTCCCGCTCCGTGGGGCCGTGGCTGAGCGCGTGGTACCGGCCTTGGAGGCTGGAACCGTGGGAGAGCTGGTCTGCTGGTCAGCGTGGCCGTGGGGCTCCCGGCCGGTCTGAAACACGCTGCTGCTCGTGAGCTTGACCTTGGCCAGGCCCCCGTCCCCCAGCTCCCCCCCCAGTGCTAAGCTCTTTAGAGGGCAGGCCGGGCAGCGCGGCTGGGATGCGGAGAGGAACGCTGTCAGCACGAGGGGAGCTCGCGGAGCGGGGGCAGAGTTAGAGCTCACCCAAGGTCTGAGAGCTGTGAAACGTTATACAAACACCTAAGCGCTCTTAATGAGCTCAGGTCTAACGTTACAGAACTGGAAGTACGCTGGAAGGTGAGAGAGAAGCCCTGAGACTAGGAAAAAGCAGAATAAAAGGTGGCTTGTCCACACCATCAGGATATGAAAGAAATGTGCTGAAAATATCCCCAGGCAGCAGGGGCGTGGGTGCTGCCAGCAGCACCCTCGGCACGTGGAGCATCCCCTTGGCACGTGGAGCTCCACGCTTCTGGAGAGCAGGAGCTGCTGCCCCAAAGCCTGTGAGGTGCAGCTGAGCCTTCGAAAGACACAGCAGCATCTTTTGTGGAAAAAAAGAAGCTTTTGGAGAAGGCAGAAGTATTAAAGCAGAGAAAAAGCTGAGAGATCTTGTGACAGACAGCTCAGCTATTGAATTTCTTCTGAACCTAGTTTATCTCCTTAATTAGCACGATTTCAGGGCTTTGAGCTCCTTGACACGAATTTTTAAAGGTTGATTTAACATTATTGAAAACAAAATTGACTCAAATGTAAACAATTGAAGGCTTCGGTTCATAAAATCACCAAAGGCCAGCATGAACTTGACCTTTATTTACCTTCTGGATTCCGATGCATGTGTAACTACCAGGAATACAACTCCTGACAAAAACCAGACACATCTTGCTGTTTAGAGTCACTGAAGATCAAACGTTCCTCATGCAAATGCTGATCACTTAGTAGAAAACTTTTTGCCAATATTTTGAAATACGAAGCTTTTTATCACTGTCATCTGCCCACCCCAATCTCTACAGATCTGGAATGTCACAAAAAGAGACTTTTCAGCAGAGGCATTCAGCTGCTGGTGGAAGGTGAGTTTCATCTCTACTCTAAATATCAAATGCATGATGCCAGTGTGGTGTTGAATGATGGGTAAAATTCAAATGACCTCTCCCTTTCTTTCTCAGCCTACTGTCAAACAAAGAACATTAAGTTAAAAAAAAAGTAGGTCATCCCAGCCCTAGGGACAAACAATATTTCAGTCTCCGTTCCCGTGCAGCCCCTGCGCCGAAGAGCCCAAGGTCTTTGGGGGCAGCCTGAGAGCGGCAAGGTGCAGAGAGGTCCCTCCTGGGGAAGCTGGACCGTGTGCCAGGGCAGAGGTGACAGTGGAGCCCCAGCCACTCGCTCCTGGGGATTTGGCCCATTTGAGCACGAGTGTCGAATTTGCCCAACGTTTGCTCATTTAAGCTCGAGTCCCTCAGGATTCTCATGGTTAATTCCTTGCGGATTCAACAAGTTTCTTTTTAAAAATGGATTTTGCTTCTAGAAGGAAGGTAGTGCTGTGTTTTCTTCGGTCTCCTGTGAATCATCTGTTCATCTTATAGTTCCTCCTTCTGTCACTCCGTGCGCGGCCGTTTGTTTTGCTGATAGCTGGAGGGAAGGCTGGATGAATAGCTCTGACTCCCTACACGTGTATTTGATTTCCTGCTTTCTCAGTTTTTCTGTGCCATCATGAGCAAGTCATTTCCTGCCTCCCCTCGCTTTTCTGCGAGGAAGGGGAGTAAGTGCTGCTATTTTGAGAGCAAAATAATGAAATGTTTGAATTGCTTAAAATGTAAAGCTGCATATGTAAAGCTGGGGTGATGAATGCTTGCCTACCTTCCTCCTTCCTCACGTTGGGTCATATTCATCTCAATGCTTTTTCCTCTTTTGATACATGGGGAAGTATTTACAAGGGAGCCCTGGTGCAGGACACAGAGGCCTCTCGGTCCAGCCGTGATTATGGGATTACGAGACCTGTGACTTCCCTGATGCAGGCTCTGGAACTTGTCTTTACTTTGCCTCTCACTCCCGTGAAGCCACTTGTTGCACTTCTCAGCAGTTTGCGAGAATGCAGCGGTTGATGTGTTTGTCGTTTGGTTTTTGTTATTTATTCAGGCTCTGGCCCAGCGATGTCCTGCCCTTTCTCAGTTCTCGCACACAGCGTGTGGGCAAACGGGGTTTCGTGTGTCGGCCCGCTTAGGTGGAGCTTTACCTTCCCCAGGAATAGAAAGCATCGTAACAAAAGTTGGGCAAACGGACTTCGTGCTGGAACTGGCGGGTTTCTGATAGGTCTGCACGCTCCCATCCTGCTCCAGGCATCCTTCGCTTGCCAGATCCCTCCTGTCACTGCACTGGCGTGTGCATCACCCCCAGTTTGGTGGGCACGTCTTCCAGCCACAGCAGTGGGATGTGCAGACACGATACGCCCCATACGCACTCGGAAAATGCGTTATTTTAAGCAGCAAATCCAGAGCAGGGGCTGTGCTCGCCCTGTTGCCCGTTTGCCTTTTGGCAGTGCAAGAACAGTAGCGTGTTAAGATTGCATAATACAATGGCAAGGCTCATTAGATAATGTAAGTAAAGACCTTTGGAGATGACAATGAAGTGCATAACCTTGCTTTAATTTGTTTAGCTTCCTTCTTCCCCATGGTTACAAATTAAGCAATCTGCAGGATTTGAATCTGATGAGTATCTGCTGGAAGTAGTAAATAGTTTCAATATTAATGTCTAACCTTTGGGCTCTTCTACAGAGTAAGTCAATAAACGTGACTGCTGCAAATGACACATCGTTGCTTAGAATGTAATGAATGTTATTATGACCTTGCTTAAACATTTCCCAAAGAAATTTGTTCCGCTTTCATATTTCACAGTAACAAATATATCTGCAGACAGACACTCAGCTTCTCAATGGATCTCCTGCATTAGCAAATTAGTGTAAAGCATGATTAATAGTCTTGTGACAAAGTTCCGTGTGGAGGGGGAAGATACGTGCTGCTTTCGTGATTTTGTGAGAAAGAAGTTTACAGAAGAAAAAAAAAGGAGAATACAAAGTCAAAAGGGCTTTGCTTTAAAAAAACCCCACACCAAGCCAAGCAATCTGCATGTGAATGAATTAACTGCCAGGCCGGCCTCTGTGTTCAGGGACAAAAGAACAAGAAATTGAAAACGTGAGCTCGCCATTTAAAAACAAATCCACGTTCATCATCTCGTATTCATCCCCGCGCCCCATCCATGCAAAAGCAGTGCCTTAACTTCATAGTCCTCGATGAACACTTTCAGAATCACAATTTTCATTAAAAATATTTTGGATTCCTTCAATTAATTTGGAAGTACAATGTCAGAAGGCAGCTTTCTACGAAATTGCTAAATATAACACGAGTGCTGGAGGGGACCGGGCTAACAGTCTGCACAGAGAAGTCCTCCACTATTTTCCCATTACTATATAAAATTAATTAAAAAAAACCTAACAGTTTCTCCGGAATCCCACCTGCTCCACTGCACGGAGCAGCCAGGAAAAGCAAACCGCTATTAAGGAAATAATATTTTCGCTTACCCAAGTCAGCACAAACAAAGCAACTCCCGTTGGCTGCTGCTCCAGCTCGGCTCCCGCGGTCTGTGGGGATTAGAGCCCGCTCGGGTCTCAGCGGCAGCGGGGAGGAGGAGATGACTCTCTGATGGTAACCAGGCAGCACTCCACGGCGAGTAAGTCACCACGAGCACGAGCCGGCCGTGGGTGTGCGGGTGCGTGCGCGGCGCTGGCGGCAGCGGTACCTGGCAGCGCGGGCACCCAGCCCTTCCCGGCAGGAATGGAGCCAGTTGCTCGGCTGCTGGGGGAGAAGTGCAGGATGCACGGTGAAGGGTTCAGGGTGAAGGATGCAGGGTGCACAGTGAAGGGTGCAGAGTTCACAGTGAAGAATGCAGGGTGCACAGTGAAGGATGCAGGGTGAAGGATGCAGAGTTCACAGTGAAGGGTGCAGAGGTCACAGTGAAGGGTTCAGGGTGAAGGATGCAGGGGGCACAGTGAAGGGTGCAGAGTTCACAGTGAAGGGTTCAGGGTGAAGGATGCAGGGTGCACAGTGAAGGGTGCACAGTGAAGGGAGCAGGGTGCACAGTGAAGGGTGCAGGGTGTGCCAGCAGCAGCCGCTCCTCGCCAGGACCCACTTTGATATTGAAATATTCCTGCGTGGAATGCAAAGAGAATTTGCCTTCATCAAACAAATGACTTCTCAGTCTTAAAAGAAAATGCCTCATTTTTTTCTGTTGTCTGACAGTGGGAGTTCTGTGGGGACACACAGGATGGAGCAGGACTGGACCAGGAAAGGATTTCCCACTGGGATGCCCAGCCCTCCCATCCATGCTGGGAAGGTGATGCTCTCCACCATTGTTAGATAGCACAAAACCAGGGAGAAAAATCATTGCAGCAGAGATTAATCTCCATCGCCAAAGTTTTGGACTATTTTTAAGCATACAGTAGCTCTATTTTGACTTTCAAAACCTCTGTGTATGCCTTCCCAAGAAGCACAGCGCATATGAATGTAGGAAATAATAATAATTCTTTGAATCCTTTCATATAGCACAGGATTTTTAGAGCTGGCAATAACAACTTTAGTGACTGCACTCTGAGTTGATTTACACTGCCATCTAGAATAATGCATGAGAAAAGTACGTATCATTGCAAAGTTTAGTTTTATATCAGGAATAAATCAACTCTGAGGCAATACTAGACAATCACATTATTTTTCTTCATATTTTTCTTTCAGTCAGCTCCAAGACAAAGGCTGTTTGGTATTCTCCGTGTCTTTGTTGGCCAGCCTCCGTCACTGTGAATGCCACAGCGTCTGAGATTTTGATCAGAATTTCTGGACGCTGATTTGAATACAAAGGTTTTCTTCAGTGCTAGGTTTGGGTGGAATTTGCATTGATCTGAACTTGGAACCCTTGTAAAGCTTTGTTTGTTCCTCCCTTTAATGTCTTCCGTGTGGCAGCACCGCAAGCTGTTGCGTGGCTTCGTGTGTCTCTCCTTGGGAGTGTGGGGGGAACCAGTCCCACCGCTGGCATCCCGGGTGAGACACCAAAGGCAGGGTGATTTACTGGCGTATAAATATCCCATACACACAGACACGTGCCCTGTGTGTGTGTAGGGATAAACGTGGACGTGCAGGTGCATCCCTCAGGCCAGGCTGGGTCAGTTGTAGGGTGATTAAGGGGAAATTAAATAAAGAAATGACACAGTTCACAGTAACGTGATTGCTTTGGGAGAAGTTTAAGTCGGAGATAATGAGAACAAAAGGGAAAAGTTTACCGTGCTCCGGTCCTGGGGGTTTGTGTGATGTTATTGGCTTCAGGGAAGAGGAGATGCTGCGATAAACTGGAGCGGGTGCGTGCGCCTTGTCTTGCTCCTGTAGCACGTGCTGTAAATGTCTTCTAAACCTTACAGAAAGAGCGTGACTGCAGCAGGGCCCTGCTGGCAACAGCTGCCACAGGTAGGCAGAAACTTGCCTGGAAAAAAAGGAGAGCAGAGCTGGGCTCTTCAGTATGCAAGAGCTGCACCGTTCCCCACCTTGCCAGGGTTCAGAGTTTGGCCTTCAGAAACACACTGAGACAAACAGCACCAGCCCGGTGGGAGCGAGAGGGAAAAGCTCCCTCCTGTGCTTTGCTGGGGAAGGAATCAATCGAGATGTGGCTCTCGACCTTGCCCGATAGAAATCTAGGACAACAGGCAATTCAGTTCAGGGACTTTTGCTGAGCTCTCAATGGGCTGGAGTTAAAATAGCAGTTATTAACCAAAGACACTCAGAGCAAGCAACAATCTAGTTTTTAATGGCATGAATCAGAAGTGAGGAGGCGTGATGGAAACCGACAGCACAATGTGCAAATTACGGCAGCCGCTTGGCAGAGGTGTTCGGAAGGCACCATCAGCCCCAGCCCTGCGCGGGGGGCAG
>WTSP01008838.1:17458-28634 GCA_025331215.1 Actenoides lindsayi
CCAGGATTTGAGGGGTGGCCTCCCCAGTGCTGAGTCCAGGGGGACAATCCCTGTCCTGGTCCTGCTGGCTACACTCTATCAAATGTGTTCTGTATCTATTGTTCTTTATAGTTCCCAGTTACCCTTTGGCTGTGGCTATGTCAGCCATGGTACAGATACCTCACTTTGCTGCTACTTCACAATCTACCACAGCTAGATTACCAGGATGGTGCAGAGTGTCCTCCAAGTCAGCCACAAGACTCATTATTCCTCCCCAGGACTCAGAGGGAATAACCTCCTGCACCACTAGAGGGGAGGGGTGACCTGCTGGAAAGCAGCTCTGAGAAGAAGGACCTGGGAGTGCTGGGGGAGAACATGAAAACCATGAGCCACCAATGGGCCCTTGTAGCCAAGAAGGCCAATGGACTCCTGAGGTGCATGAGGAAGAGTGTGGCCAGCAGGTCAAGGGAGGTTCTCCTCCCCCTCTACTCTGCCCTGGTGATCTCCAGAGATCCCTTCAAACCCCTACCATGCTTTCTTCCATGGCTTCCACAACTTGTAGAGACTGTTAATACTGACTCTGCAGATACCAGACTGCAGGGCTGAAGAGAACCTGCTTTATCAAATCGCATTTGTTAGCCAAGAGATTAACTATAATTTCCTCCTACCGAGGTTTTTTGGGTTCGGTTTGGGTTGGTTTTGTTCTTTTTGCTGTTGTCAACAGACTACTTCTCAAAAAACAACTTACTGTTGTCGAAAAGCTACTATAAGAATATCCTGTTTATCTATATATAAAGGGATTTCTTTAAGAAACCTGATGGTGGTATTCTCACCTGCCAAAAATGTATCTTCACCTTTAAACTCTTCAAGCTAAAAAAGCACAAGTGTCCTTGGAGCTCCATCATTCTGCCCGGTGCTGCTCATTTTTAATGAGCCTCTTGTCTTTACATCTCCCAGAAGACCTTCTCCAGAAGCAATCTCAGGTGATGTGAAACCAATGCGCGATGCTTCTCCAAACTCCTGCCTTTCTCAGTCTGAAAATCTTCCTGCTAAACCCAGTTGGGACTGTTGGGCCATTTCAGTCAAAACCAATTTCACCTCTTTATCACAAGCCCCTACTCGGGAACTCTACCGTGGATTGCTTGTACACACAATCTGTTGCCAACTTTGAACTTTAAAAAGGATTTACGCAGTCGATCTCAATGTCGTTCTAAATCCAACGCGCCTTACCTGCCCATTGATTGTGAGAAAATAAAAAGTTTGAAGCTTGATTTCGGGGCTAATCTTTCCATTTGCTTGATGAGTTCTGCAGTTGTTACAGAACACTTAGTGCATCCTGTCAGATAACAGCATATTAAGCCCAGATGAGAAATCCAGACGGTTTACAGCGCGCTTCTGGCTTAGGGAAAGAACAAAGGCGGCATTGGCGGTGCCAGTCTTGGAGACTTTAAAAAAAAAAATAAAGCAAACCCCCCCAAAACACACAAATACAAAACAAACAAAACAAAAGAAAAACAAAAAAACCCACACATGCAAAACAAATCAAATCAAAAAAAAAACAAAAAACCCCACACAAAAAACCAACCAAACAAAACCAACAAAAACTAACAAAAAATTTCAAAACTAAAGAAACAAACGAAAATCACACACGTGCAAAAGCAACCACAACAAATAAACAAGAACAAAACAAAAACAAAGCAACCAAAAACCAAACAAAACAAAAAACCACAACAAACAAGAAACCAAACCGAACTGAAAGGACAACAAAAAAAACCAAACACACCCCCCCAAAAAAAACCCACAAAAAACACAAAACAAAAACACACAAACAAAAAAAAACAAAAATAAAAAAAGAGAAAACCAAAACAAACAAAAAGAACAAAAATCCCAACAACAAAAACTAAAAAAATGTGAAACCTAAATATACAAACCAAAATCACACATGCAAAAACAACCAACAAATAAACAAAAACAAAACAAAAACAACCAAAAAAACCTCCCCCCCAAAAGATGACCAAAAAAAACCCACAAAAACCCAAACCCAACAAAAAAAACCCTTAAAACAAAATCAACCAAAACCAAACCAAACCAAAACAAACCAATCACAAAACCCAAACACTAAATATTTCTGTGTAAAGGATTCCACAGCCTTAAAAGATTTTCACCAAACTACTGATGTCGACATGGATTCTCTATCCCAAGGTCTATCTGGAGAGGATTTCTGCAGGGTTATTTTCTGCTTCATCGCCAGAGAGGGCAAATGAGAAAGCAGAGAGGACAGGCTGGTATTCATTCTATTGGTCATTGGCCTATCTCACAAATGGCATGTTTTTCCTACAAATTTTAAGAGAAATAGTTTCTCATATAATTAAATGAGCTGCTTATGCCTGGGATTTTGATGTGTACCGAGAAATTCCTGAACAAATGTCAGAAAATAATTTTATACATAGAAAGAATTCAGACAGCTCTTGAAGCCTCAGCAGCCCCTTCCCTGCCCGCTAACCGAAGAATTCCCCCATCCTTTTTCTTTTATTTATTTCTTTTTAAATTTACAGGTTTTCTGCTGCACTTGTTTCATCTGAGGGTTTTCCTTCTGCTGAGAAAGGCTATTACTCAGTTTGGTTTGCTTCTCCCAGTTCCTGTGCATGCATTTTTATTAACGTCTATAAATCCATGAGGGCTGGGCGTCAAGAAGGCAGGGACAACCTCTTTTCACTCGTGCATTGTGATAGGATGAGGGGCAATGGATTCAAGCTCAAGTACAGGAAGGTTCACATCCACATGAGGAAGAACTTCTTCACTGGGAGGGTGACAGAGCCTGGAACAGGCTGCCCAGAGAGGTTGTGGAGTCTCCTTCTCTGGAGACTTTCAAGACCCACCTGGATCTGTTCCTGTGTGACCTGCTCTAGGTGATCCTGCTCTGGCAGGGTGGTTGGACTCGATGATCTCCAGAGGTCCCTTCCAACCATTCTGTGACTCTATGAACTGAAAGCCCTAAAGTCTTAAACAAGACTGGTGGGTAGTGGGGAGGGCAAAGCAGGGAGGTGCTCTTAAGAGCTGAGGTTTCTGGACACTAAATACATTTCTTTAATGTTATCAAAATTCTCAACAACCAAAGCTTTCTGTATTTCTAGGCAAGAGTATCCAAATTAATACAAGACTCTTTCACAGTATTCTACATATTGTTACTTTCCAGTGAGACTGGGTCCTCCTGGGAGAGCCAAGTTATGTGCTGCTTGCAATTTAACATTGAGAGACAGCAAAAAAAAACCCCCAATACATAGATGGCAGCTTAAATCTTCATTGTTTCATTCATGAGCTCCATGCTAATAAGTAGGATAATTAAAAGAAATAGAATTCATGATTAATATCTTGCCTAAGGTAATGGAAAAAAAAAAAACCAATGAATGCTGTAATCTGAAAGTGGACTGAACTGAGTCATTCTTGCTGTGCTCTTTCGTGACCCAAACTCAGGGAAGGAAACAAAACCATCAGCTGATGTAACACATTGGCTTGACAGTAGTCACTCCTGGGCATCAATTAATTATTTTTCAAGTAAAGCCTGAGGATGGCAATTCTCAGTGTACAAGAAGCTGCCGGGTTTATTCCGAGGAGCTGGAGTTCAGCTGCTCACAAGCGACGACAAGGAACTGAGTTGGCTTTTATTCTTCTGTACAATTACACAGGTTAGAAGAAAGCTCTCCAGGCCAGCTACTCAACCCTTGCTCAAGGGAGGTCTAGTTAGTGCAGGTCACTCACAGCTTTGGACCATCGAGTTCCAGACATCTCCAAAGACAGGAATTCTAAAACTTTTGAGTAAACTGCTCCAGTGTTTGGTCACCCTCAAGTTTAATAGTTGGGGGTTTTTCCCCAATTTTTGGAATGTCCCATGCTGAAATTTGTCCAAAGCCTCTCCACCTCATCAGCTCTGCCCACAACCATTAGTTTTCCCCTTGGTTTTCTCTTCTAAAGGCTGAAGAAAAGTAAGAACAAAGTGAGGAGCTTTCCATCCCCCTGATGACCCTGGTACCCTCTGTTGTGCTTGCCCCAGCATGTCAGTGCCCTCCTTGTACCAAGTAGCCCAGACTGGACAAAGTACTCCAGCTGCAGCCCCACAAGTGCTTACGTTGGGGGAAAAAGAAAAAGAAAGAAAGAATCACACCCCTTATCTTCTGTCTCTACATTTGTTCATATGAAAGGCTGATGGCCTTCTCTGCTACAAAGGTAACTTCAGTTCAACTTGCTGTCTACCAGTATCCCCCAGGGTCTTTTCTGGAGTGCTGCCACCTAGGCAGTCACTGCCCAGCGTGTCCTGCTACACAGGGTTATTCTATCCCAGGTGTAGGACTTGTCTTGGCCTGAGCTGAAGGTCACGAGGTTCCTGTCAGCCCGCCAAAGTCCCTCTGAATAGCAGCCTTGCCTCCCAGCCTATCAACTCCTTTGCCCAATTTAGTAGCATCCACAACCTGACTGCGAGTACTCTCGAGAGCCTCATCCAAGCTGCTCCTGAAAACATTGGGCAGTATTGTCCTCACTATCAAGCTCCATCGTGGGTAACTCGCTGCCAGTTGAACTTTGAACTGGAGAGTTCATCCGTTGAGGTCAATGGTCCAGCCACTTTATTATATGGTCTGTATCTCAGCAGCTTGGCTAGAAGGGTATCAAAGGAGATCACATCAAAAGGCTTTTGAAAGTCAAGGTACAATATGAACATTTAAAGTAATAAAAACCCCCCCACACATTTAAACTTTACACCTGAAAAAAAAACAACCTATCATTGACACACCAGAACTGAGTGAACTTTCCAATCTGAACAGATCACTCACTCTGGAAGACAGTGGCCTCAACTGTGTTGTGCAGGAAAATATTGGATACCCAAGGGAAGAGCTCTCACCAGAAAGAGAATGGTCCATTATGAACTAAAATCAAATGAAAACTGAAAAAATAATAATTAAAAAAATTAATTTACTGGTCACTTCTCAAAATAAAGTCCTCAAAAAGTGAGACAGTGTGTTGGCTTAACACAAAAGGATAAATTATTAAAAGTAATTGAATTTCTTTCAGCACTCCTAACATTGGCAGGTGACATCATCAGCAGGGCCTTGAAGCATGTCAGCTCTGGACAAGGGTTCAAATATAATCAGATGGCCTGAGACTGACAAGGTGAAGTTCAGCTGAAGGAGAGCACAATCTAAAACTGACTAAACAGCAGAAGACCAAAGGCAAGAACGTGTCTGGAGAGAGCAGGGATGTACAGACTACACAAGCAAACAAAATGCTGACAGAAATTTGTCAGTAATTCCAAACTGATTACAAGGATTGCAAAATGATTCCACAGGTAAGCAACTACTCTGTCCTTTCTCAGAGCTTCAGAGAACTGATGTTTCTCATTCTCTACACTTTAAGTAGTCTGTGGACAACTAAAAACCCAGTAGTGAATGTTACAGGGTGTTTTTCCAAATGGGCATGAAGAAACTACAGGTGTCTTTTAGTATAAAATCATCATGATGAAGAGGACAATAAAGAAAAATCACAAAAAATCAACTGAGTATGTACTGGGGAAAAAAAAAAGAAGTGGCAAAACCAACTTAGGCATGAAAGAAAGGTGTACTTAAGGGAACTTGTGGAAGTTACTTCTCTTGATGTTCTAAGAACAAGAGTCGAGCATCTGCCAAGGGGAGTCCATCGGCTGCAGAAAGTACAAGGTGATCTCCTGAGGTCCATTCCAAACCAAAAGAGTCTAGGACTCTGATCTTCAGGCTTCTGAATAAAATATTTGAAGAGGTCAAAAAGTTGTGGCATCATTAAGAGGACTGATCCATGTGAAAAAGAGAGAGACTTAGGAAATTCTCTCACTAGTGTAATTGAATCCACGGGCAGAAGTAGCGTCAAAGTCACTCGGGTAGAAACCTTTACTCTAGACACGTATGGTAAAGAATCAAATTCTCACTTGTGCTCTGTTAAGACAGAGGAGAAAGCTGCATGGTGAAGCACTTTCTAACCCACATACTGAAAGACCACACATTTACTTTCCTGCTGTTACCCACTAGCATCAACTAATGGAACTTCCACTGCCAGCCTGGTTTTTTTTTACTCAGTACAAGGGGTATTTTTACTTAGGTATTAAAAAGATTTCTGCTCTGTCAATAAATGTTTTAAGTCAGGCTGGTCAACCCAAAATTTCCCAACACATTTCATTTATATTTCTTAAAAACAAAAGCCCTAAAAAGTGACCAAAACATATGAGGGCTGTTTCACAGGTAGTACGTAGTCCAAATAAGTATTAAAAGACAAAAAACCCAAAACAACAGTATCAAGAGGGTATAGTCTAACTGGAGGGAGGTGACAGGAATCCCTAAGGATTAAATTATGTGAGACTCAGCATTTGATTTGCCTTACTCAGAAAGCAACTCCTTCAAAGAAGCAAAGGGCTTGCTAACACTGTAAAGGTATCGAATTCCCTAAGGGGAGGAGGGGAATAAACCAAGACTGGAGATGACTTTGACACTTCAGTGGTGATTTAGTCACTTTATGCACTCAGCCAGGTATTTCTTTTGTATTTACACTTAAAAAAACCCAAACAAAACACCTGAAGGAGACATAGCATTAGACACTACTGAGTTACTCCTAGTATACACATTGCATTTGTGGCGTAATGATGGATGACCTGCAACCAAATGTTTGTGAGAACTGACAGAAAGGCTGAAAGAGAAACATTTCAGTGACTTTACAGTAGGTTTAAAGCTTGAGGAACTGCTGCACACAAGATGTAACTCTGATTTGATAACAATGTGTTTGCTTTTGGTCTATTTTTTAATTGCAGTAACTAGTCACAAGAGGTCACCATATTAAAATCTACAGGAAAACCAAACCAAATCAATTGTAAGCTAGAGAAAACACACTGGCTCATTCTGATTAAAAGGAACTGGTTTCACTTACATTGGTATTTTTGCCTTCAGAGCCAGAAGCAGAATGTACAACACAGAAATCACTTATCAGAAATTCTGCCTTTCTTGCTTTGTTTCAAATCCAATATGGAGCAGTGTTTTAGGGTAAGTGGCAGCCAAATGCAACCCAAAGCACTGCAAAAATTTACAGTGCAAGGTCTAGAATTGCTTGACTTTGTCCCACTCTAATAAACTCATTTTCCTGTCTGTGTTGCAGCTTGCAATAAAGCTGGAGTGATTAACAATCCATTTTACTCTCCCATCTTTATGTGAGTTATTGAGGTGGGTCACAGGAACACCCTCACTTTCTAGTCCTGAGAACTACAGTTCAGTAGTAATTAATAGTGTGCTAAAATACATCAATCATTTCAGATTTGTAAGATTAATTTTAATTAGTTAAAAGAAAGAGGGGGAAAAAAAGAATCCTGGGGGGAAAACAAACACCTAAAATGTAGGAAAGTGAATTTGACTCCATCATTTTTATCTTAAAAATTGGGCCAACACCTTTTTATTAAATGATTCTCATTGAACAAAATATATTTTAATAAAGTATGTAAAAGAAAAGAAAAGAAAAAGTGATTTTTTTTTTTTCTTCTTAGGTTTATACTGATAAATTTGTTTAGCACATGACATCTCAACAACTGTTTAATGAGGAACCTTGGGCTTTTTTGTTTGCTTATTTGGTGGTTTTGTTATGGGGTTGTTTTGGGTTTCTTTTGGAGGGGTAGGTAGGGGGTCTCATTTTGTTTGTTTCCAACTGCAATCCTTCCTGTCACCAGTTTAGATCACTTGGAAGGAACTTACCCTTGTGTATTATAATCTTGAAATCTATAGTAAATTATTCTTGATTTACCCTAAGAATCAAGCAGTAGAAGGAGTTAAAAAAACCAAAACCAACCAAATAACAAAACAAAAAAAACCAAACGACGTAGTGAGGAAGGGGAAAAGAAAAAATCATCTTCATAAATCTGAAACAAATAATATAAAACAAGCCCAGAACTAAACAGCTTTTACATTTTTTGACTCTTCTAGACTAGATAGGAGGTAGGAATTGCAAATCAAGCACTGCATTGGCAACTACTGAAGCTGAACAGTGGACTGAACATGGCCTGTGTAATCATTTAAACAACTAATTGTTTTCTTTTGTCTCCTCTCCTCCTTCTCAACCACTGGGACCAACATCAGCAAGGAATTTTAACAAAAAAAATATTCTCAACTTAAATACAACCCACAGAACACATGCATTCAAATTTCAACTCAATAGAACTTCAGAACTACAGAGAATCAGAGTGGTGGGGGTTGGAAGGGACCTCTGGAGATCATCAAGTCCAACCCCCCTGCCAGAGCAGGGTCACCCAGGGCAGCCCACACAGGAATGGATCCAGGGTGTTGGAAACTCTCCAGATAAGGAGACTCCACAACCTCTCTGGGCAGCCTGGGCCAGGCTCTGTCACCCTCAACGTGAAGTTACTCCTCCTTTTGAGGTGGAACTTCCTGGGTTTCCCCTTGCTACCATTACCTCTTGTCCTATCCCAGGGCACAGCTGAAAACAGCCTGGCCCCTTCTGCTTCACACCCACCCTGCAGAGATTTGTAAACATCCATAAGATCCCCAGCTCTAAAACACCACCCCACCTTGCTATGTATTTCCTCCCAACTATTACCACCCTCTCAAAACATCTTTAATAGTTAACTTTTCATCTGTTTTGACTGATGCCTAAAGAAAGCTGACAAGAATGGCAATGTTATAACTGAAAAAAACCCTCTATTTCCAACAGCAATTATCTCACTGCAACAATCTGACCTTCCTTTAAATGTGGTGGAGACTTGGTCCCAAGGGCTGCCTTTACATTTGGGAATCTTGCAACACTTTCCCACTTCCTCTAGTGCTTTCCAATTGCATCCCAATTCTACAGCGACAGGAGTCGTAAGCACAGAGCATCCCCTTAGTTTTCTGAGGGGGGAAAAAAAACCCTAAATGGACAAACAGACCAGACAGAACTTGTGGTAAACTCCACCAGTTTTCCAACACGTGATCAGGGAACCAGAACCTCGGGACGCACCAAAGCATGTTGCTGAAAAGAACTCTAGTTTTCTGGACTTGCTGAAGTTTGCTGCTTGTTTTTCTTCCAAACTCCACTCACCCATGAGTTTCAAAGAGCAGCTATCAAAAAGAAGAGGGAAACCTTGCTCGTTGGGGTGATTTACTCACGGCTACATACCTGCAAAAGGTCTCCTTCATCAAAACGTAGCATTTCTATTATGCCATCCGACTGGATGAAAGCTGCGAAGAGAAACAAAAAGCTGAGTAACTTCACAGAAAAAAAACCCAAACATTTCCTTCTTAAATTCCCAAGAGCAACTTAACACCTAAAATCTGCTGCACCTCATTTGGCAGCCAGAGCTCTGCCAAACCAACCCAAGGAAACACCGAACGCAAACCCGCGACGCTCGTTTGCCTCGGGGAAATCCCCGTTCTAAAGATGCTGGCATTGAGAATCACCACGCTTTGCACACCAGCCTTTTGGCATAAAAATGTTTAATTCCAAAGGCAACGTCTTCTTTCGGGTTCCCTAAAAAGGCTGGCTGGACCAAGCAGGTATCAGGAGTCCAACCAGTATGACTGACTACGCGAGTGAGTTTCCTGCGTCCGAATTCTGACCCAAAATGGAATTTCAGTTTCATTTTATACCCCTACAAATCTCACCCATCCATCTGGAAAGCCTCGGTCGCGCTGTTCCCTAATCCTCAGCATGGTAACGACTTTCTCCATCCTGACAGCAACCTAATAAAATGTTATTTATGATAATAAAACTGCTTAGAGGTGCTTGCACCACGTGACGAAGCTTGATTCAAAAGCTGATGCCCCAGTCACGTATTGGATGCTCGATTTAAACTTTCCTCTGCTACTCGTTTCCTCTACGTATTTCATCGGGCAGTTGTTCTTCAATCCCTCTGAAGACAGAGGGAATGCTTCTTTCTTTTAAAGACAAAGAAATAAGGGCAATGCCCTTCCTGGAAAATAGAATAATCTACACAAGAACAAGCATGAGTTCAAGAGGAAAGAAAAGTTCTAAGAGGTCTGAATTTTACTCTCCAAGACCACTCTCACACACACACACAAAAGCTGGTCCTTAGGATAAGATAAATTAACAAGCTCAAACCAGAAAACTGTATTTAAAAAAATAAATATATCAAATAATCCTTCTCAATAACCCCTACTCTACAACTTCCACGGGAAGCTGTCCACAGGAAGAATTTCAAGGTTTCCCAGCACACAGGAGTCAAGTTGCACTTGTGGAAAATGGAGTTTGTATCCCAGTTAAAAAGGGATTGAAACCTTCACCTCCCACTATGAGGTGTTGTAACAGGAATGATTATTGTAAGGTCACTGACGTTGCCACTTGGGTCTATGATGTTTGAAAAGGAAAAGTGACACTACTTTCAGAAAGCAAAGCTAAGCAAAAAGTATTCTTGGCAGACAGTAGAGGCACCTACCACACAAAGAACACACGTTTGTGACACAGAGTTGCTCCAGGCATTTTCTCACTGACTCAGCACCCAAAATTCCATCTGCTTCTTAACGTACTACCATTTGCACATCCCATTCTGCATCCTTGACTCCCCCCATATTTTGAGACCTTCTCCTAAAAGGTACAAACTCCGCGTGCTTTCGCGTGACCAAAAGTTAATACAACACAAAAATTGCTGCTGCCATCTGCATTAAGAAAACTGTGTCCAGCAGGTCTTAGGGAGGTTCTCCTCCCTTCTACCTGCCCTAGTGAGACCACACCTGGAATACTGTGTCCAGTTTTGGGCTCCCCAGTTTAAGAGAAACAGGGATCTACTGGAGAGAGTCCAATGGAGGCTATGAAGATGATTAAAGGACTTGAGCATCTCCCCTGTGAAGAAAGACTAAGAGACCTGGGGCTGTTTAGTCTTGAGAAGAAAAGACTGAGAGGGGATCTTATCAATGTCTATAAATATCTGAGGGGTGGGTGTCAACTGGAAGGGGCCAATCTCTTTTCTGTGGTGCCCAGTAATAGGACAAGGAACAATGGGTATAGACTTGACCACAGAATGTTCCACCTCAACATGAGGACAAACTTCTTCACTGTGAGAGTGACAGAGCCTGGAAGAGGCTGCCCAGAGAGGTGGTGGAGTTTCCTTCTCTGGAGACTTTCAAGCCCCCCCTGGATCTGTTCCTGTGTGGGCTGCCCTGGGTGACCCTGCTCTGGCAGGGGGGTTGGA
>WTSP01008839.1:0-17335 GCA_025331215.1 Actenoides lindsayi
GGGGGTCGGTCCGCCCGCCGCGGGATATTGGTTTACTCCACCGGGTATTAAGCAAGCCTGATCCATTTAAATATCGCTCCCGCGCTGACCTCTCCCTAGTTTGCCTATTAAGAATGCAATCAAGATAATAACAGGCATTGCTTATTAATGAGCGCCCCAGGTAACGTTACACCGGTGACTTTCTGGAGGCGCGCAGCGGGCGCGGGTGCTCGATCCAGGCGGCCCGGAGACGGCTCTGCCCGGCCGGGAACCGGCACCGACAGCCAGAACCGACAGCCGGAGCTGCCCGACGCGCCAGCGCCCGCCGGTGCGGTCCGGGGAGCCCGAAGTGCCCCCCGGGGTCCCGGATGAAATGCCCCGCTAGGCTCTGCCCGGCTGCCCGCGGGGAGTTCTTCTGTCCCCCCTGTCCAAAATCTGTCTTGTCGTTTCCCCCTTCTGCCTGCATAGCAAATACAGTAAATTATTGATAGTGGAAATTCCATGGTGGAGGCAATAATGGCAGCCCCTGATTGAGTGGCTCCATTTGATCTTGGTAAAGACAGAGAGATGGCATGTTCCCCGGGCAGGCTGGCAGTGGTGAGCGGCAGCGCGCGCGTGCGCGACACCTTGTGCCACATCCCGCGGCAAGGGCCAGCCATGGGAGAGGCACCCGATCACACCCGGCCTCTCACAGCTGTCGTGGCTGCGCCTCTGTCCTCCCTCAGTGGTCAAATGGGAGGCGGCCAATTTTCAGAAGAAGACACTCCGTCTCTTTTACGAATCGGTTAAAACGAGTATCCTTCTACACCTCAAAGCCTGATTGCCGTCCAATTGCGATTAACACCAAAAGCCCATCGCTTCAGTGCGCTCGTGGCCATTTGTTTATACGAGTAGAAATGTGTGCAACTCATTGCTGCCTTCAGACAGTCTGATTGCCTGTGTGCTTTTCCTATGAAACACCTGCATTTATTAGATCAGAAAAGTAATAAAATATCCCAGGCGTTTGAAATCTGAGTACACCTAAGGCCTTCCATATAAAACGGCTTTTAATATATATTAAGGGAAACAATCCTGGTGGTTAATATCCTTTGCAGCTTGAAAAACTTCTTTAAAAATCATGTTCAAGTACCACATTACCATCCTTTTTGCACTTGGGGGTTTGGTTTTGCTCATTTGAACTATAAGTGTGAGCTGTGAAGAGGGTTCCACCTCTTCTGTCCCGGTAATTTCCAGTCCAAACCTATTCAATTTACAAGAAAGCAGACAGGCTTTCCAAGTCCTCGCCTACAGGCTGGGCCTGAGGAATCGCACCCGGTTTTTGCTGTCTGATAGATAGCTGCTAATAAAGGCAGCTCTTCAGGCCACGTCCTCCTTGGCTATTTCTGTAATATTCCAGTTCTGCCATTAGGAATACATCAGCTCTTTCTTTTCCCACTCTAATATACCGGTATAACCTTCTGTCTCTCAGTGATACTGCCCCGTGGATGTCTGAGTGCGATTTCAGACACGGGCATCGTAACTGGAACTTGCTAAGTTAATGTGTGCATTTTATTGTACCATTTTGGACCTCTTCATAATACTGTTCGGCTTTCCAGGTACGACTGGCTTAGTGTGTGTGCCTGATTTTGCCAGGGCAGCAGGTTTTCAGCAGCCTCTTGCTCAGTGGTAAGACAGCACAGTTTTCATTTCTGTGCTTGTAACATGACACCTGCAAGTATTTGGATGTTCTACAAGTCCAGTTTAACAGCAGCACCAGAGGCTACTTCAACCAGCTGTAATGCAATACATTACACACATGTTACTCTTGGAGGAAGGAGTCTTCTGGTACACTAGACGTGCAAATGAGCAGCAGCAAGTATCATGCTTTTAGAGGCACCAAAGCATCTGCTGGCTTGTTCTCGGGAGCGAAGGAGAAGACACATATTCCTAAAAAGTCTGCCTGCAATCAGAACAAGTTTTAATTTTGGAAAGGAAGCGTGTTATGGACTGCCTGACAAGTCCTCACTCTGTGGTATGCGCTTTCAGCTCAGCTCAGCTAAGAATGTGAGAACCGCCAATTCCAGGCAACCATGCGCTGAAATTCCCATTTTGCTCTGCTAGAGACACGTTGCCTTCTGCCCCGGTGTAGAGATTTTCCCAGGGAAGAGGTGTGGTCAGAGAGTTGCTGGATCTTGCCGGTGTAATCAGCCCTTTGGGGATTATTACCAGCCAGTGCTGGATTACTGAGAAAATGAAAAAGTAGTGTAAGTGATGATCTGTTTGGATTTTTAATGCACATACAAGCTGGGCTTCGTATTGTTCAATCAACCTCTGACTTCGAGGAGAATTTTGTATGAATGAACCCCAAAAGACTGGGACCTCAGGGTATTAATTTGTGAAGCAACCAACAGTCATCACATGGAGAAACTCACTGGTCAGAGCTTCACTTCGTTGTCCACAGGATGTACTGTGAGCTTGGAGGTGTGCATCAACCCTCGCCTTCAAAATCTGTGGGATACGTAGGATGCAATGATCAGACATCCCCGTGTCTCCTGTGGGTTCCCAGGTGACACCAGGAGTTCTCTCCTGTCTTACCTGAAAAAGGACTTCTCCCATCTGGTCTTCTTGTCTGGGTTGTATAGGCACCAGAACTGAGTGCCCTCAAAAGGAAAGCTACTCCCCAGGGTGCATGGGGAAGAAATGGGCAGGCAGGCCATGATCTGGTGATTTTGGTTTGGTTACTTCAGCATATTGAGCCTCTCAGTGACACTGTCACGGCATGTCCGCCTTCCAGCACTTGCCTTGTGATTGTGTAACTTTCCTATACCTAACTAGTTAATTTTTTTTTTTTTGCATACACAAACCACACTTCACCCTTTTCCATGCAGCAATAGGGAAAGAGTACAAGCTGTCAATCAATATGATGTTGATTTATTCCTGCAGCAAGATCAGATTGCTTGCAGGGGGGTAAGACCATTGCTTTTTGCTGAATTCAATTTAAACTGTAGCATAGGCACTAATGATACCGTGGATACTATAAAGAAGAAAGCAGAAGCACGCACATCTGGTTTGTGTCTCGGTGGAGGCTGTGCTTTATCATGATTGATGTATGAGGTCCAAATTTACCAATAAACTAATTACATGATAGAGTAGTTTGTGGGGCTCTTAAATTCCCCCATTGCAATTGTAAGAGAAGAGATAAAAAAGTAAATATTTGGAAAGAGAATCATTCTTAAAAGGTCCATAGTTGGTCAATACATAACTGGCGATTCAGTCTCCCACCCACAAATGCGTCTTTACACTCCCCATTCACGTAATATTTTGACCTGTTTTTGAATGAGAGAAAGGTCAAGAAGCTACAATTTGGACTGCCTCTCGCTTGGTTGTCAGGAAATATAAACCAATCCTGATTACAGAAATGAGAATGCTGTAGATGTTCTCAGGTTTTGACACTAGAGTATTTTTTTCTATTAATAATTTTAATTGGTTGAGGTCAGTTCTTATATCACTACAAGCATTTAATGTTTAATTATGTTTATTCATGTTTCCTAGTTACCTATCTTTGCTATTTTTTCACATTAAAGGGATGGAAAGTTCATGGAAGTAAACTTCTCCAACTCAAGGAATGCTAAAAATTACAATGAATTATAAACATGATTGGAGGTTGCAGACATGTTGTACTTGCAAGAAGATGACTGGGCTGTGATGTCACAATGATTCAGCGATAGCAGCATACACAGTGGAGACACTCATGTTCTACATTAACATCAGTGGGACTAGAAAACCCTCAGGATCTTTGAAGAGCAAACCCAAATTCTGCTCAAATACATCAAGTCTTTGTAACCAGCCAGGCTGTGACTGAAGGAGATGGAGAAGGGGGAATGGCAAGGACATCCCCAGCCCACCCCTGGCACCCAGCAGTCAGCCAAACTATGGCCACAGCCTCTTCGGAGTGTCTGTGTTACATGTTAATGCCCTGGGGTTGGTGGCACTTGGATCTCACGACCTCAAGGTTTACCTTGCATCCAGCCCGCAAAGAATAACTGTGGTTCTGATCTGCAAGTAGCTTGCTGGATGGCAGGAATATACCCTGTGACTTAAATAGCACAGGATACTTGCTTTTAATATCAAGCATAATTTCGCCTTCAGTGAACAACATCTGCCGAGAGGCCTTTCGGCCTCATTTTAGCAAGGAAAGTATTATGTAAAACAGCAAAGATGGGAATACAAACCCAAAGATCTTTCATCAGACATAGTTTGTAGGCTGCATGTATACAGGATAAAGCAGTGAAACCTACCTTTTCAATCACATGCACTGAAACCACAACATTTTTCCTGAACACAATATCACCTAATAGCTCAGAATCATCACCCTGCAGCTACAGCAAAAATGAATTTAAAACTCCAACAAACAATTAAAATAATTGGCCTCTTCTCATGTCTGCTAGAGGTATGCCAGCTTTCCATCATATGGGGGGATCTGTACCCTGGATCTTGTCCCATGCCTTCTAGTCAGGGATTTCAGCACAATTTATGTGCATGAAACTGCTTCTACAACACAGCTCTGTGGTAGGTGCAGATTAGTCTTTTGCAAATGACAAATGCATATGTCTATTATATATAAATTTATTAAGCTGCTCATGAACATACTTGTTCAGCGAGCACGCCCCTTCCGTGTTTGTTTCTTGCCACCACTCATGTAGTTGTCTCTACTGGCATCAAACTGTCGTAGAAATGGAATATGAGTCATACATGACAATTACCACATACATCAAGTGATGAACACACACACACAAACTCACTCTCCTCACTATTCGAATCTCTAGGCTTCCCTTTTGGAGCTTTGCATGAACTCCACACGCTGCTTGGACAGTGGGAGTCCCAAACGAGACACAGGATCCCTCTTCCATGTGCTGGGAGTAGCAGGGAGGATAATACACCTTTCATCCTGCCCACGGGACTTGTGTGAGGCTGGTCCCGCTCTGTAGGGGACAGTGGAGGACAGTGGCACAGCTGGGAAGGCGAGAACCAGAAAAACAAAAGGACGGAATGAATCCAACCCCACAGCACAATTAAAAATTGGCTTTATCATTCCTTGATACTCGGACACTCGCTAAACCTGGGAATTCATCTCCCAAGTGTCTCTGCCTTACTGCTGTCATTTGGGAGGCATTAAACACCCGGTGCCTGAGCAAAGAGCAAAGTATCTGTGTTGTGCCTGAGAGTATCCAGTGTACTGGGTGTCTGGCACACAGCGCCCGAGTCCTTCCCTGCTCGCCCCTGACCGCCCCGCTAACAAAGGCACAGCCTGGCCATGGCTCCATCACAGTGGACAGAAAAAAGGGCATGAAACAACAACAAAAAAGCAGGCTCTGAGTGAGCCACAGACGTGGGAAGGGAAAAGAAAATCCCCTCTCCCCCAAAGAGGTTGTGTGTGATTCCTCGGGATGGGGGAAACCCGAGCCGAGTGTGGAAAGATTAGATGGCTGGAGATGCACTCCTGTGATGAATCCAGCCATTGGAGCTCTATGATTAAAGAAGATCAGAAAACTGTTGATGCACTTGTGGGTGAAAGGTGTTGGGATTGACTCATCTCTCCTTTCTTCTAAGTATTCTGTGGGTTTCAATTAGATGCAATACAGTGGATGATTTTTAATATTTAAAGGGATCAGATGCCAGGGGTTTAATAAACTTAGCCAGGCATCTTGTCAGAGTGCCTTACCAAACCCTCCTCAGTACATAACTGTGCAGAGTTTATTTTAGGTATGTCCTAAAAATAAGCAAGCCCCAAAAGCCAGGTTTGCAGCCCTGTGAAAGCTCCTTTATAGTTTATTTCTATTTAAGCAACTAAAATTCTCTGACATCAAGCTCAAGCACTCAGTTCACCAGGTGCGGCCGCTCATCGATATTGCCCAGAGCGTGATGGGTGATAAGAGATCTAAAGCAAACAGTCAGAGAGGGGAGATGGAGGATGGTGTTTGGTGCCGGGGGCTGGTAGCTGTGCTGGGGTGCCCACCACCCATAGGGCCCCCATTCCAGCCTGGAGCTGGCAGGAGGGATCCTCCTCGGGTACACGGAGATCCTTGGGAATGAAAAGCATGTGTAAACATTAAATACTTCTTCTAGCTCTCCTGCCCTGTGTTACTTTCATATTAAGGCATTTTACACTGCTGTCTTCATCTTCCCAATGAGGTTAAGGTGCTTTGACTCCATTCCTCTTTAAAGCGCAGCCACGTCAATACTTTTAACGAGCTGATGTGCTTAAAGATGAATTCAAGATATAGTTTTTAATAGGGTATTGAGCTACTTTACCTAAGAAGCAGCTCTGGAGTTCAAAGTATTTTCTATGTTAACCACCTAAAGTGTTAAAGAGAGAAGTATCTGAGGAACAGTAGATATTTTTGTTAATTGCCAACTAAAATTATCAGTACAGCAATAAAAATTAGAGACCTCAAAATTAAACCCAGACCACATCATGTTTTCCCCCGCCAGTTACTGTGACTCGTGGCTCAAGAAACAAGTACGGGATCAGTCACATTAAAGCCAAAATTTCCCTTGATTAACACATTTCATTTGTTTGCTGGCTTTTCTGTTTATTGAACACTTGAGATTGTTAATCTTCCACTAATTTAATGGCTGGAGCCATGTTGTGTATAAACATTCCACTTTGGAGATTAATAGGCAGCCATGTGTCAGCCCAGCAGTTTTCACTTGTCCAGACAAAAGGGATGGTGGGCTTATCCGCCTTAGAGGAGCGCTCGGGTGGTGTGTGAGCACCCACGGCTGCAAAAGGGTCAAGGTTTGGGCCACGTGCTTGCCTATTCCTTGAGGCATGTTAACACACAGCAAAAGACATCAACAAAGAGGGTACTGTCCCCACTCCCTCTTTCCTTCCACCACAACACCTAGCCCCAGGGAGTGGGTTCTGCACAGGGGCCTTTATTTTTCTGCACTGGCCAGATAAAGTGACTTAATTGAATTGCATTGCAGAAATGCTTTAAATAGTAATTAGTACCAGCATAGTTGTATATGTGGTACTCCTAATAAAATATTATTTGCCTCCTTGCATGTACAGTATGGAAGTAGTTGGATGTGCAGCAAATTCTCTCTCTGTGGCATGTGACATGGTCGGACTATCATTTATAGATGCAGAGAGATGGAAACAAAACACAGGGCAGATGCATGGCTACTGTGAAATTCAAAAAAACCTGAAATATTGATTCAGAAAATCAATACCGATTTTAAGATATTTTAAGATATTTTAAAATAACTTCCCACAAGTCCTACACCATTTCTCAAATGGGAAAATGTATTGATTTCTGTGTCCCAGCCTGCACAAGGACAAGGTGGCTCTTGATAGGTGGCAGTGATGCAGGAGCATCCAACAGTAGGTACATGGCCACCACCACAAAACCCATGTGGCCAGAACCTCAAGCAGAAGGAAAGCAACCATGGAGTCAACATGCCCAAAGCTCTCTATTTTTAGGGCTGGATGCAACTCAAAGACTACTCGAGTAAAATCCACCCCTGACTTTGGCAAGACATTTAGTGGGGCCTTTTCTCGGTGGTTCAGAACTTGTGCCATTGGAGTATAAATTTGTAAACAACACTATCTACATTTATTTTCTGGACACTGTTTATTTTTCGTGTAGTTTATACAGCTGAAACTTAGATGCTTACAAGGGAGTGGTGGCTTTAAACACCTCTTTGTATTTCATTAGTGAGCCTGTTTAAACTGCTATAATTTATTTCAACCCACAGTGGTACTATGTGGCCTTATAGTGCCTTTACTTATTTGAATATAAACACGACAGAAGACAACAGGAATGCAAAGTACTTAAATCAGAAGAGAGCCAAGTGCTAGATTTTCACCAAGGATTCTGCAGCAAGGCATTTAAACCCTTATTTTAGATTTCTGTTACCTTTCTGTTTGATGCTTTACCCAACTAGATGCTCTGAGCAGGATCCCTTTCCCTTCCAGGCATGTATAGCTTCTTCCCCTTTGGTTTCTTAATTTGGGTTAGATCCCATAATAAGAAAAATATACTCTGATATTGCACCTAGAGCACATAGATGAGGCCTAAAGAGCTCCTCTGTGATGGGAATTAAGATCAAAAAGGATATAAAATTTAAATATTCAACATTTCTTAGATATGAAACAGAAAAATTGTTTTGATGCAAAAGTCATTGCAACAGAATATGTTACTTACACTCTGAGACCATATTAGGGTAAAACGGTTTTTTAGAAAGGAATTGCACTGAGAGAAACTCCTTCATATGGAAATTATGACATTTTGTCTATTGCCTCTTACTACAAATGTTTAAAAGATCTGTTAAAAATATTCTTTTAAGAAGCTGTATCAAGATAAAAGTAAGTAAATAAGAACCAGTATAATTTAGAGGCTTATTTCTGATTAGTTTCTTAATTTAGACCCTGTTAACTGCCAGAAAATTGCACCAGTTACCAGAGCTGGGAAAGCATAACTGATAACATAGTTTATTTTGCACTTTGGGTTTGCTGTGCTTTTCTCAGGCCCTCACCCTTGCAGTAAATGAATGCTGTGTTAATTCCACATGCTGATGGACTTAGAGAGACTCAGGAGAAAAGGCTGAGCCCGAGTACTAACACAAATGAAAGACAAGCATACGAAAAACACATTCTCGCTGTCTGACAAACTGGTCCTAGACCACCATCTGAATTTAGCTGAATGATTTTTAGCTAACCACTGATCTTCACTAACATCCCACAAAAAGCATGGACTCAGAAGGTGGCGGACAGCTTCCTCCATCAAGGTTTCAGACACAGCTAGGCAGGACACACCCGCAGACAGCTGAGGGTTTGCTAAACTGGCTTGCAAGGAAGATGGACCTTTCATCCCACGTGTCCCTGTATCAGGCAAGACGCATCACTGTTTCTTTTCCATCTGAGCACTGCTCCCCTAGCATGGGCTAGCCTAGGCCCACCAGAGGTCCAGCACTCTCCATCATTCTTGCTTGCCTACCACCTCCCAGTGCTCCCACACCTCCTCGCTGGCAGTGGGTCTGTGGTGGTCCCCAAGAGTCCCACAGGACCACCCTCTGGCCACACAACCAGTTAGCCCAGGAACCTCCTCCATGTCAGGACTAGCCCAGTAGGAACAGGGATGGGTGTTTATTCTGGTTTAAAGTGCCTGTGTAAGTGCATTGTAGGCTCCTGATCCAGACTGCTTTCTGCTTTCTCTCACTCATCATTTCCCAAAGAGAGAGGTATGTTAAAATTAATATTTATATATAACCTGGTAGAGTCTTTAGATAAGCACTAACCACCTTCCATCACTTTGTTTGTTTGCTTGGTTGGGTTTTTTTGTTTGATTGGTTGTGGTTTTTGTTTGGTTTGTGTTGGTATAATAAATAAGGCTTTGGGAGTATTCTCAGGTACCTAATGCACATCCTTTCTGTACATGCTTGAACCATACAACCCTATAACTTTCCTTCCCTATCACTTGCCTATCTATGTTACCATATGTCTATCTAGGCTCTGCCTTGCCAAGTGGTGACTGCCTATGAGAAAGGATAAAGAAAAATTAACTCAGCCACAGCCCAGGTGGCCTCTCTCTGAGGGTAGAACTGGGCTGCCGCTGCAGGAGTGGTACTTGGGGGCATGGAGAGGGATTGTGACCATGGCTTCACCCCACCACAGCAGTGGTTCTGTGTCCTTGCTCAAAGTCTCTGAGTGCTGGTGTCTGAGAGACTAGGATGCATTTTTCTAAGAAGAGTCAAAGGTAGGACTGGACAAGGCTTGAGAAGAGGTTGACAAAACCTGTAGCGATGTCAAGCATTCAGGCTGAGCACCTGGAGCACACTAGGCACTGGCCTCATTTCTTCCCTCCAGAGACCCCTCCATGGGGATTCTTCCCTCAAATCACACAACCTACCTCCTCTTCCAGGGTCTCTCCATATCCTTCTCACCCCTTCCCCATGGCTGCTCATATCAGGGGCTCTGTGCCCTCCAAGCCACCTTCTTGCACAGTTCCCCATCACTCTTATCTCTGTTTCTCTGGCTGTGGAAACAGCACGTGGCTCATTACCACTTACAGATGTGCACCAAGGGTGAGCAGGAGGCTATTGCTATGCAGGGAGGTATTAATATCCACCTGCACTTAGCTCTGTGAGCTTTTGTGGAGACGGCTGATCCTACGTGTGGGATCTCGAGAGTTAGCCCAGCCTGCAAGCCACATTGGAAGCCCAGACTGAGAAAGAGAAAAAGACAAACTGATCCAAATGAGACTCGGCCTCATGGCTGCATCATCCCCAATCTGTCCTGGGGGAGGCAAGCAATGAAGTCTGCCTGACCCTCTGTTTCTGAGAGGGAACTGGCAAAATGCACATCATCATCATCATCATCATGTTTACAGCCCTGGCAGAGGTGAGCTGGGAAGTTCTGATGTTAATCAGAGCACTAGGCAGCTGTCACATACAAGCAGCAGCTGGTGAAATGACCTCCATAGTCAAGGAGGTGAGTCAGTACATCGCCTTGGTCTTGCCCTATTGCTCTTGGATGGGCTGACTTGCCTGGGAACGGTACAGACCCAAAAGAAAACAATTTTGAAAGGTCCATCATCTTTGCCTTTCTTCCTGGCCTGAAGTGTATGCCTCACATTAGTCTGCATTTCCTCCCTTCTTTGTCTGGAAAATTCCTACAGATAAATGAATATGAAATTCTGGCCATTTCAAATTAACTTTCTAGCTTTACCTTAAAAAAGGGTAAAAGCTTAGCCTTTGGGAGTAGGGCTTAACCTTCTTCCCAGATATTCTGGTTTCCTTAAAATTTGGAAGCCAGCAGAATCTTCTTTAGGGAGTGCTGCAGGAAATCTTTGATGGGAAATTAGATGATAAAAATAACTGTTTGGTGCCAAAGGCAGTAGACGGGGGATTAAAAGCCCCTCTGAAGTCAGAGACATTCAGGTGTTTGAAAGAGCTCAAAAAAAGAGGAAAGAAAAGCAGAGGGTATCCTGGGCTATGACCATGTTTGGGCAGCTGATGACTGAGTCTAGGTGAAGGATTTGGTTAAGAGGAAAACAACAGGTGGTGGGCGGAAAAAGCATGAGAATCAGATCTGCCTGGGGAATAGCTGGTGGATAGAGTGACCGACGGCTGGTGTAGGAGCAAATACCACGGAGAAAAAGAAGAATCAGGTGAATCTATGATGAAACTCTTAGGTCTTGCACCACCAAGACCTTTGTGAAAGACTTCTTCACAATAAAACAAACAGACAAACAAACAAAACTAAGGAAAAACCCTAGACATCAGCACTTGTTCCCTTGGAAGAGGATAAGAGCGAAACATGTGATAGATATTAGTCATGTCACTTAGAAGGGTGTTCAAATACCATGATGAATGATGAGTGTGATATAAGGACTTAGAATAACTTAGTCAATAAACCACAGTTGGGACACAATAAGAGACTCATATGGGAAATACTGTGAGATTCACAGTATGGATGACTCTTTCTATAACCAATAGATACATTATTTTTTTTTTTTTTCTCTGATGCAATAAATTTTCAGCAATAGAATAAGGGGTATCACACTTCAGGCTACAGGAAGCAATGTGTACAGAAGCAAAAAACATTTGAGATGTATCATCATCCACTGGAAAATTCCAAACCCAGAATTTAACCTTGCTTAAAAACTGCTAGGGCTTTTTGTTTTCCTGCTTAATACTATTTTATCAGGTATCTGTTTACAAAATTCAGCCAAATATTCTCTCTCATGTTTTTTTAAACTTTTGGCAAATGTGAATGAACATTATTTGACAGATACAAATAACCACCTAAGAAGCTCCAGTCTCTTGACCCCTGCTTATGACCCTCACTGCACTCCATTCTCAGTAGAGTTGGTCAGGTTTCAAAAGGTACTTGCTGTCAGAAATCATCTGCCTTTTTTTTTTTTCTTTTGGTAACCACCTGTTTCCCTGAAATGCATTGTCTTTTCATGATCTATTTTGTTTTGAATCTGAGTATTTTATCAAATGTCATTGATAAAATGTTGATAGCCTTTGAGGGAAATGCTGAAAGCCTTTTTGAACACTCAGTAAAACAATGTAAAACTGAGTTTGTGTTGAAAATATTGGAAAAAAAGGTAATTTTGAAATGTCAAATATTTTCACAACTCTGTCTACCTTGTCAATATGTGGCCTTTTCTGGTTCCTCAGGGAAAATCTGAATGGGAGGTAAGCGGTAGACAGAGAGCGACCAGTGGGCCATGATACAACCTTCTTCCATTGCTGTTGTTTTAAGGAGTGCAACATGTAAGTGAGTAAAGAAACCCACATGCAGGATCAGGGCTGAAGTCCATACTTTGACATTTCCATAGATGTACAGGTTTAGTGTCTCTAGTACTAGAAGAACACTGCAAGAGTGAGTACATTAGGGTATACTGTTATGTCTTGTCTTAGGCACAAGTAGTCCCCAATTAGACAGCCTCTATCTTTCTCTTATCATTAACAAGTGTCTCTTAAAAAAACCTTCTACTTACAAAGAAGCTTGAACTTTAAAAAACTAAATAATAATTGTATTCTTTACCTTATTCAGTGCTCAGAGGGGAGTTTGGTAACATCTCTGTATTGCTGATGAACATAAGTAAAAGAACTGGAAAGATCTGCCATGTAAGACACAAGCTGTATAGGAACTACAACTTGCACCCTCTGGGTTATTAATGGAAGAATCCCAAGGAACAAGCCTCACTGGCCTTCCCTCCAGTCCGTCATAGAAGATGTATGACCATGTGTACAAAGCAAACACCCTGCACATTGCCCATGTTCTTCTACTCTTGCCAACCAGATGAGAGAAGGGTTAATGCTGAAGCCTTCCCACTGCCTGGGTCCCTTCCTCCTCAACATACCTCAACTATTTTTTTTGAACTGCTTCAGCTTGTATTTTACCATTTGTTATAATAATGGAGTCTAGTCTGAAGCCTGTGGCCCCATAAACTTTAGACATAATTTTAACTATGTCAGCTTTAAAAAGTCAGTATCTGTCTCACCAAAGGGCAATTGTGTCCAATGTGGGTGTCTGTGCCAATTGTGTTTTGAACTGCAGCAATAATCCAACAAAACCATGCGAAGAGCTTTCTACACCCACATTTCTTAATTATCATCATGAGACTGAGGTAGCTGAGACCAGATCTATAATGTTTTCTGGATGTCAAAATGCCCACACACCTTCTGTAATCCTTGTGCTACCAACCCCCTTTCGTAGTGCTTTTAGCTGGCCCATCTAGTTATCTATTGCCATCACTGTTTACTGCATTACTCCCGAGTCCCACCAAAGGCTTGTCAGGAGGAAAGGGCTCTGTAAAAAAGGAAACAACTTGCCTGATGAGACCTCTGTTCTTAGCTTCACAACCCTATAAACATTTTAGTGGATGATAAACCCCTCCTCATCCCTTTCAGAAATAAATCATTATTTTTTTACAGTCAGGTGAGACCTAGGGCTTTGAAAGTCTCTGCATACATCACATCCATAAACAATGCATTTTCTTGGGAGGTTTGGGGTCTACTGTCTGTTTGGAGAATAAATAAGTTCATTATTTTCGCATGTGCTATAGTCAATAAGGATCTGAAATGGGAAAGTAGTGAAAAAGTTTTGACTTAATGAACATGTTGCGTAATCATTCTTGCCAAATGTCAAAATAAATTGGAGGCCAGAGTGTACAGTTTAGGCTTGTTAAATTGGGGTTTTGTGTGCTATTTTGGAAAGGCAAAAAGAAAAGACAAACAGACCAGACCATGAAAAGGTAGGGGGAAGTATATACTTGGCCACTATTGGCAAGACCTTGGTCCATTACAGTCCCGCTGCTAATATTCCCCACAGGAGACCGTACAACAACCTAGGACTGTGGGGAAACCACTTACCAACAGCAGAATTGGCTCTATGGCAAATGGCCTGGCTTCGAGGCTCTCCACTAGCCAAGAAGGAGATGGGGCCAACCCCCTGCAGCCCAGCTTACGCCATGGATTGGACCCGGCTAATCCTTACCTCTCTGGGAAGCATCAAGCTGCACCAGGGGTGAAAAACAGTCACATCCATTAGTGACTTCAGAAGACAATTTTTGTCAGGAGACTATGAGTCTGCACTCTGCCATGAAGTGGCAACAAGAATAAAGTAACTGGAGCCAAATTTTGCTTTTGCTGGAGGCTGTGGTGAAATGTCTCTTTACATATCCAGGTATTCCATTGAATCTAGTTTTGGTGTAGAGGTACTTAGAAATGCAGGTTTTGCCTATGCAATGCAAAGAGTCTTCTGTTTGTCCAAGTGATGAGTACCTTGAAAGCTCCGAGTTTGGAAATACCTACACATCTGAGAACCCAATCCTTTGAACACCGAAGCGTGTCATGCCTATTTTCACTTTGAGAATGACATAGGAAAAGACCAATTAGGATTACGTGATAAGTAAAATTACTCCCATACTTACCTGATTAGGAAAATAGGTCTCTCAAACTGCATGTTCAAAAGGAGATCAAAGCAATATCATTCTTTTGCGATTAGATTTTGACTTATGTTTTTCCCCACTGAGTACAAGTTCTAGCAGTGCCAAGAGGGCACAGGCATGTGCTTTTACTCCACCTCTACTGCTAGTAATGGGAGCACCACAAAAGTGCCTGTGTTTCTTTCTGCCTGCATGAAATGTGTGGATACATATATGTGGCTTTCATTTATTTCATTTCATGACACAGGGAGGGGGGAAAAATCGTTTTCATACACCTACATCTATCACATAGCAACTAAGAATAGAAGCAATATTGAGACAGATGGAAATGTTAACAGTGACAGCTCACAAGCACGAATCACACATTTGAGAAATAATGAATTGGGTGGGCAGTTGTTATATGAACTCCATGTCAGTTGGTATGATTTCCTGGCTATAATTTTGCAAGAGTATGTCTCAAAGATATTTTCAGTTAATGGGAGAAGTCGGTACCCTGCCCTGCCCCTTGCTGACGTGTGGGTGTAGGGATTCACTGAAGCTGGCAAGAAATTTGCAAGTGAAACTGCTCATCACACGCCCCGGGCACTGTGGGACGTCCCCTGACATATCCCTCCCGGGGCAGTTTAGTATTCCTAAAAATGTAGTGGCAGAGACACAGAAAGGAAGTGTAAAAATGTTTGGAAACCCAAACACAAGGGAAACATGGGACACTCACACTTGTATGCCTGGAAGTAAGAGTTTGAAACAAGTACTACCTTCTTTTTTTTTTTTTTTTTTGACATACCATCTGACTATATTCTGTGGTCTCTATTACTGCCTGGACTCGATGACCACAAATGAAAATGAGGATTACAAAACCAGTCCTGCATTTCTCAGTTCTTTCTTTCTAGTTCTTCATGACCCAAAAGCCATCATTTCCATTTTAAGGACCACTTTGACAAGCCTGTTTTTTTGCTAGCCCCAGTTTCTTAGCCCCAGTCTAATGTTAGCTCAAAGGGGAGGAAGCTGTGAAAGTGTCTATTCATACGCATTTTACCTTGTGCTACCTGCCTCTCTCCCAGGTCTAGGGAACCTACTGATTTTCATCAGCTTTGAGAGGTACTGTTTCTTGCAGATGCTGTTTACATCATTTGATGGGACTATTTTTTGCTAGAGGAATGAACTAGATCTCCCGAAATCTTATGGATGCTCTCTTTGTTTGTGTTTCTGATTAAAAAAAATAATCTAGCAGCTACAAGTGCTCAGTGGTGATTTACTACAGTGATTCATGCTACGACTTTACAGCTCTGAGGAAAATTTGTCCCTCGGGATTCATAACCTTTTCAGAATTTCTCATGGCAAGGAAATCGTATGACACTGTATTTAGGAAGCAACGTATGGTTACTAAATGGCAGTCTGTCTGCACTTTCTTTGGGCATTTCTAAGAGTTCAACAGTATTAGTGTGATAAAGAAACCAAATAAAGGACTTGCTGTACAAAGGCAAATGTGTGTACCAGCCACCTCAGATTAATGAAATGCTAAACGGAATCCTCCTGCATACACGCCTGTGAATGGTGGCCACTAAAACTAAATAGTGAGAACTATCAGACCATTTGAAACAGGAAATTATTGAACGATGCTGAAAAATCAAGCCGTTACCCAAATGGAGAGATGCTGAGAATGACAAACTCATAGATAGTGCATGCTTACATCAAACACCACATTAAAAAAAACATCTCATGCTGGACACAGGTACCTGACAGCCACCAAACCACTGAAGACAACACTCATGGTATCAGGTAAAATAAAACTATAAAGAAGGAGCAAGAAAGACTGCCATGTCGAAACTTTGCAGGATGAAGAGATATTTGACGGAGATTGGACATTTTACGGTATCATAACCATAAGAGATGAAAGGTGGTGATGAAACACCACCACAACGGTGACAGCTCTTGAAGAAATAGTAGGTACTAAAATCAATAAAGCTAGTTGCAGATTAAGGTATGAGTCACCGTGAGCAAATGTGACCAAATATGGCCCAGTGTCATTTGTTAGCAGCTGTCTGTCCCATGCGTCTCTGCAGAGAACGTTTAGAATTCAACACAAACACAGCAACAGAGGTAGGAAGGGAAGTACCAGAACCAAGACAGCCGGTAAGAAAGTAATGGGTGTAAAATTAAAATATAGGAAGATATACAAAATTATCCACGGAGTGGAAAATTCATGTAACTGGAAGCTCCTTTGCAACCTCCTATCCATCAGAGGCATTTATTTTGGGAAGTGTATGGGTTCTAGTAGGGCTCATCACCACTAGATCCCCGTAGACGTATTCAAACGTTAGCTCTATCACCTGACTTTTTTCTACGTGAAGAAAGGTCAGAGGATCTGTCATTACGAATTTAATGAAACCGCTACTGCAAACTAGGTGCATTTGAGTTTTGTGCAGCCTGCCGATGATGGATGCTTCCAAGACCTCTCTCTTCTCAGACTAGTTTCTTCTCGCCTTAGAACTCCTGAGAAATGCCTCTCATCGCCCCCAGACAGGCATCCCCAGCAAACGCAATTTCACCAAGTGGAAATGGAAAAACACCCCGAAGGCACACTCCGGCCCCTCCCCGACTCCCACCCAGCGGCACAGCCGGGCCCGGGGGCGGGGGGGCCCGGCGCAGAGTCCAGGCCGCGGCTAGCGCATCTGCAGGAGAGGAGGACGGTTGCTTTTCTTTAATGATAAAAAAAAAGCCCAAACCCGACACCCCACCCACAAAGAGATACTAACGCAAAAGAGATGCCAGGTGACCGACTTTCGTGGGAGCTCCGCGCCGGCGCCCCCCCGGTGCCGTCCTGCAGCACCTCCATTTTGGCTGTGCGCGCCGGTGCCCGGCCCGGCTCCCGTACTCCGGGGCTGTTGACGTACCTCTCACAGGGGGGG
>WTSP01008840.1:0-21668 GCA_025331215.1 Actenoides lindsayi
AGGAGGACGCTGTGGGAAATGGTGTCAAAAGCTTTACTCAAGTCCAGGTAGACAAAATCCACAGCCATCCCCTCATCCACTAAGTGGGTCACCTTGTCACAGAAGGAGATTGTGTTAGTCAAGCAGGACTTGTCTCTCATAAACCCATGGGCTGAGTGGAACTCATCATCTTTGGTCCCGTATGTGCCATGTGATGGCACTCAAGATGATCTGCTCCATAACCTGCCCTGGCACTGAGGTCAGACTGACAGGCCTGTAGTTCCCTGGATGCTCCTTCTGGCCCTTTTTGTAGATGGGCATCACATTTGCTAACCTCCAGTCAACTGGGACCTCCCCAGTTAGCCAGGAGTGCTGATAAGTGATGGAAAGTGGCTTGGTGAGCACTTCCACCAGCAACCTCAGTACTCTTGGCTGGGTCCTATCTGGCTCTATAGACCTGTGTGTGTCTAAGTGGTGTAGTTGGTCACTGATCATTTCCTCCTGGATTATGGAGGCTTCGTTCTGCTCCCTGTCCCCATCTTTCATCTCATGGGGCTGGGCACTCAGAGGACAACTGCTCTTACTATTAAAGACTGAGGGAAAGGTGTTCATTACCTCAGCCTTATCCTTATCCTTGGTGACTCTGTTTCCCTCCACATCCAACAGAGGATGGAGATTCTCCTTGGTCCTCCTTTTGCTGGTAGTGGATTTATAGGAACATTTTTTAATTGTCTTTTCTTGCAACAGCCAGATTAAATTTGAGTTGTGATTTGGTCCTTCTAATTTTGTCCCTCACAAAATCTTTGTAGTCTTCCGGAGTTTCCTGCCCTTTCTTCCATAGGCCATAGACTTTCCTTCTCTTCCTGAGTTCCAGCCAAAGCTCTCTGCTCAGCCAGGCCAGTCTCTTCCCCGCCGGCTCGTCTGATGGCACACCGGGGTGACCTGCTCCTGCACCTTCAGCATTTCCCTCTTGAGGAACGTGCAGCCTTCCTGGACCCCTTTGCCTTTCAGGACGGCCCCCCAAGGGACGCTGTCAACCAGTCTCCTCAACAGGTTAAAGTCTGTCCTCTGGAAGCCCAAGGTGTCAATTCTAATGACCTCCTCCTTTCTTCCCCAAGACCTGTGAACTCTACCATCTCATGATGAGCGTGCTTAAGACGGCCTCCAACCTTCTCGTCACCCACAAGTCCTTCTCTGTTTGTGACAGCAGGTCTAGCAGGGACCCTTCCCTGGTTGGCTCCCTCACCAGCTCTGTCAGGAACTTCTCTTCCACTGGCTCCAGGAACCTCCTGGGATGTTTTCTGTCCACTGTGTTGTGTTTCCAGCAGACATCTAGTAAGTCAACCGTGAGAACACGTGGTAGTGATTGTGAGATCAGCCTCATCCTCCTGTGGGTTGAGCAGTTGACTCTTTTTGAATGTCCAAGTAACCCCCTCAGATATATTTGTTTCCTCTGACCAGCAGAAACAAGCAATCCCAGGAGAGTAGCTCAGACTGAGACAACAAGCTCTTGGATACCTATAGCCTTGGTGATACCTATAGCTGTGGTGACACATTCTCTCTCTCAGGGTTACCATCAGGGACAGGATAAGGACCATCTGTACCAAAAGGAAGACTTTCTCCCGCACTTTAGTGCATAAGTTAGCTTGGACATTGGAGAAAGACTGAGCACTTGGAGCCGATGGTTCAGATCTCTCATCCACCTTCCCAGGGAGACAACTGCACTGCCATGGGCAATCCTCTCTGTAATTCGCATGCTGTGTTAGTGGCAGCTCATCAGGGACTGATCTCTCCCCACTACTTATGAGGCAAGTGGGTTTTGTTCTTTTGGAAGCAGCTTCAAACCCTCCTGCCAGCATGAAAAAAAAAGAAAAACTGGGGAAAGTGATCTTTGCAGGATACTTTTCAGACACGTTCTGGCCTTATTCATAAAGATTGAGGTGAAGGGGATGGGAGGAGGTTCAGGTGGAATTTGTGCCAATTGTGCACCCAGAGGGTTGTCTGTGGTTGTAAGGGACTGCCATGGCCTAGCAGCTTCCAGACAACAAGGACAGTCTGTAACTGCTCTGACATAAGAGTTACCACACACTGTTCACTTACCTCATTGAAGTGAAGCATGACATGATGGTGACATCACTGGAACTTGTGTTCTAACCTCCAGTCAACTGGAGAAGGTTTTTAATGGATTAGAGATATTAATTTTTGCCCTTTCAGATGTGCATTCTTTTTATTCTTAACTCTCTGCCTTGAATTAACCTTTTCTTACTTTTGCTATTCCTTTCATTTTGCATTGTCCAGATTGGAGTCCATCAGAGTTTGTCATGGGTCATTTTTCCTGGACTTTTTTAAAAGAGAAAAATGTTTATATCCCAGAAAAAACTATTACTATAGACGCACTGCCACAACAGTACATCATCTCTTTGTCCCCTTCCCCCTAATATTTTCAAAGGGTGATCTATGTACAAGAACAGGAAGTAGGAATTGTAGAACAATTTTTTCCAACTCTGCTAGAGAAGGTCAGTACAAAAATGGAGATCTTTCTTCTCATGTTTTCATCTAAATACTCTATTTTCAGTGGTTATCTGTTACTCCCCCCCTTAGCTATCTCTTACACTGTGTTGGCTGGACAAGGAACAGCAGACCCATTCCATGTTGTCCTTCACTTCTCTAGCAGCTTCTCCTCTTCCAAGGACTACAGAGAAGATTACAATCATGAGAGGCTTCTGATACTCAAGCTACAGCTTTTTGCTAAGAACTGTGATTTGTGCTGCTTGAGGTCCATTTGATACCTCAGGGACACAGCCTGGAAGAGTAGTCCCTTTCTTCTTCCATAAGGATCTTTATTTTGCTCATTAAAGACCTCTTCCTCTAGATGTTGACAAAGTCACCTGAAGGAGCAAATATTTAGGGTAAACATCAAAAATTATTTTTAATTTTCTTGCTAATTAGTCCTCAGAGGAAAGTTTTCTTAGGCAAGCACAGATGCTTTCTACAGCTGATGTCATAACCTGACCATCTCTGTAGCTTCCATTTTCTTTAACACATCTGAAGTGAGAGCACCCTGCCTGCTCAGGAAAGTGAACCTGACTGCCTAGCACAGAAGCACAGCCCTTCTTAACAGCAAGATTGTGTTGACTCTTCTCTTGTTCACATATCCACAGATTTCAGAGAAGCTGAAGCTGAGAATATAACTGGAGTTGTCCACCCTAATTAAATATGTCCAGCTCTCTTGGGTGACACTGTACAATTTCTTGACCTAGAAAACACCTCTTCTGTAACTGTGATTCCTTGAAAGAGAGTAAGATTCTGGCACAGGCATAGCCAGTTGCAGGCTGGGGTTTCTGCATGACTATGCCAGAATCTCTTCTGTAGTTATAAAAAAATCTATTTCAGGAGAAAAGGATGCTGAAAAAGCAATTCCTACAGGTCCTTAGCTCTCTGACACATTATTATAAACTCATGGATCCATTATTTGAGTGTTTAATTCAGATTCTGCAGGTTTCACCAAAAGAAAGCACAAAACAAAAGAAACCCATGAACAAGTGTGCTTCTTTCAAGGTTAGACCTGAGAGTTGCCTATTGTCTATCACAGTCCATTTGGGATCCAAACGAGGGGGCTTGTTCTTCACCATGGGTGCTAGGAAGTGACCCAGGAGCCCCAGAAAGAGCTGAATGGCAGCTGTAGATCTGGGAAGGGTATGACTACACAAAATGTCCAGTACTAAATATCCAAAGGCCTGCAGGCAGAACTGCTAGAAAGAGGCATGTGTGGCAGATGGCTGGCAGGGCAGGCTGGGTCTTGGAGCCCAGGTCTCACCAGGAAGGCACCTTGAAAAGCATCCTAGAAATGGAGACACTCAGACAGCCATACTGTGAAACAGAGATTGGAAATGTGTTTCATACTTGTTTTCTTTGTAGCTTTTGTTTCTAGTGATTCATCTGTAACTCTGACCTGAGACAGGTCAGAATTCTCTGTTAAGTCATTTCCAGAGGCAGCAGATTAACATGGAAAGTTGCACGTAGCCAAGTCTGAAGAAGTGATAGGGAAAGAAGCTCAGGAGAATATTTCCCAGTGCTTTGCAGAGTGAAGTCTTGTTTTGCTATCAGGTGAGATTTAGAAAAGCTTTTCCTCTGATGGAGGCAAACCAGCATCCCTCCCGCAGAGAAGCACTCACTCCTCCAGCTAAACCCCAAATGCCCTGTCAGACAGTTTTATGCCTCTTAAGATGCAGGGATCATACAATTATTTGAAAAGGTTGGGGGTTTTTGTGGTTTTGAAGGACAGGTGGCCTGGACAGGTCCATGCAAGTGCCCAGTCTCATCTTACAATGTTTCATGTGTGATATTACCACTACTACCTTTTCTTTCTAACCTTTACTAACAGCAAAGCCATATCAAGATCCTAGTGATAGGGAAAAGCCCAAGAAACAGCATGACCAACAGACCTCGGGATGATAATAGAAAATTAGGCAGACTTTCCTACTGTATTTGAACAGCCCAAGGAATTTTTTAGTAGGCAGAACCTTAAGAGGAGTTGTTTAACAGGAAGGCATCAAATCTGTTTCCCCAGCTCATATTGATTATTTTTCTGTGTGTGAACAACCAGAAAAACATTTTATTGACTAACTGTTCAGCAAAGAGAAACAAGATTTGGCCTGTTGTTTGTTCTTAACTCTAAAGCAAGAAATCTCTGTGATGGAAATTCTGAAAGAGCAATGGAAAATGTGCAAAGCATAAGCCAGTGTATCCTTAATTGCCTGCATAATACCGGAATGATTTTCTTTCCATTCTGGATGCAGAGTATGAAATACAGTAATTATGCACAGAAGGCAATGATCTACTTCCCATGAAGCAGAAGTTAATGAGAAGGTTCAACAATAGGAACCCAAAGTGACAAATTACTCGTGAACATTTAATACAGCTTCTCACACACAAGACAGATACTGGGAGCAGACAGGACACCCAAGCAATTACATCTGCAGTAAGAACAAGCAATGAGATGGCATGTCCCCGTGCCTCTGCTGGTTGGGCTCTTTCTTTCCTCTGATCCCCTTCTTCTAGGATGAATTGTTCTTGCTATGGGACTGGAACCTGCCCCATAGTCAAGGTAGCTTGAGAGCCAAGGAGACAAGTTAGCTCTAACACTTCTATGCTCAGGAAGTACTAGAACCTCTGTCCAAGCAAAACCTGCTGTACCATGCCTTGCCCTCCTGCTCCCTACTCTTATCTCCGCTTTCCACGAACATATTTGGAAACTGGAAAAGGAGCACTTAGTTTGGGACAGCAGAGGAGGTGAGGGAAAGCCCCATCTGCCTCTAGACCCAAAGCCAGGTGAGACACAGTGTGACAGCACTCGTTGTCCCTGCTCTGGGAGAGTGTCCAGGTGAAGCCACCATCACAGCAGGCTCGCAGGTTTAGTGGCAGCTCTGCAGGGAAGTGTAAAGCAGAGAAGACAACTGGTATGGAAGATGCTTTGAATGCATCAACGCAAATCAAACTGTGGTGTTTGTGTCACATATATTTGGAATCACAGCATTACCATGACATCAGGAAAGAGCTCATGTCCACAGGCATCACAGAATTTCTAATTCAGTGAGACCTGTGGTCCAGCTCTGTTCTTCATACACACCATTCCTTCCCACCCAGCAACCTGCTTCCACTGATTCCAACCTGATTCCAGAATCTCCTTTGCCTTGCTGTCTGGAGCTTCACCCCACTCAAGCGAAACTTTCACCAGAAAGCTTCCAAAGGCAGGCAGCTAGGTTGTTTTTTTTTTCTGCTCTTCTGCAGGGAAAATGCTGGGGACAGAGGTACACTGGAGAATGCTCCAGTTGCACTGTGGAAGTGGTGGATGAAACTGGTGATTTTGTCCAGTCCAGAGCTCCTCTTGGCAGTGAACTCACTAGAAGGTGCAGTTATCTGAATCCAAGGAGGACCTGGATCAGTTCAGTCACTTCCTGGGAGAGTCTGCTTCTTGTTGACTTCCCAGGGCATTCAGTAACTTATGCAGAAGACTGCAAGGTAGACGCTTAAAGTAAGTGATGTGAAGCCTGCTCCATGAAAATGGCTAGACAAAGAGAGAGCAGAACAAGTGAAGATGAAGCACAGAGAGTGTGACTTCACTCACAGCAAGGATGATGAATTAAAACCTCAGTGTGCCCTATGCTAGCAACATGACCGTGCTCATTTTAAAAGAAAGGCTGATTGCAAGACCTGCTCCTAGATAGAAGCAGGAATCAAAAAAATCTTATTTTCTTTACTTTATGTAACTTCTAAGGAAACTTGCTGTGGGAGAAAGCATGGCCAAGAGACAGAATCCTTCTATTGTGAGAACAGAAGTGTCTACAGACTGCCGCGTAACAGCTAAGGAGCTTTCCTCTATCACAGAAGCATTTTCAAAGTGAACGTTTTCTAGGAATACAGCATGTAGCCCACTGATAGTGAATATGCATGACTGCAGCCTCAGTATTGCCACAGAGAGAGAGTGACGGGTGAGTATCTGAGTCCCCAGGCAGCTGCAGCACCTTTTCAGCTCACCCACTTTCCCAGCAGATTATGCCATGGGTAAGGTTCCAGCTGCGTGGGCAAGTGTTAGGGCAGGAACAACAAACACAAAGAAGTAATTATTAAAAAACATCCTTCAGACATTTACCTGGCAATAGTCTGCTACCCTCTCTGATTTACTCTGTGGATTTCCTGTTGCTCCTGGGCAATATTCACTCCTAACTGATCAGGGAAAGTGTTGGCCCAGGTTCAGCTGAGCAGCTGCAATTCTCTGAGAGTAGCACTTGGACACTTCACTCTGGATTAGAGTTCCCTTCTGCTTAATACTTAAGCCATATAATATAAGGCAGTCCTTGCTGTCATATGACTTGAGCAGAGAGGAGAAATGCATGCTTCGTGGGTCAGTGCTAGTGCCGGCCCCATCTCTGTGCTGATCCCACCTTTTTGTAGCAGAGCTTTGCTCCAAGGGAGTTCTGCCTGCCCAGTTGCATTTTATCTCCTGACTGGGAACAGGGAAGCACAGACGTAGTGCCCTGGGGTTGGAATTGGTCTGGTTTTGGAACCACTTCTTTGGGCCAACATTGTCTCCAGCATCTTTTCTCCGGTGTCTTTGGATCTCCGAAAAGAGCAGCCTTTTGTCCTGTCTGCATGATGCTCTTCAAGGGCTGTGCAGAGCCAGATGCTAACATCACAGGGCATCACAGCCCTGTCTGAGGAGCTGTGGGCCAAGCAATTTTATTCCTGAGGCAAAATAAACGGTATCAGCTTCTTCATTTGACATTTTAATGTTTTTCTAATGGTTAGCTCTTTTCTTTTTTTTTTTTTTTTTCTCTTTTCCTTGCTTAAAGGTTTCTGAGGTATTTTAATCCTGTGCTGTGAAAATGAACAATGTCTTTATCTGGTGAACTTCATGAGCAAAGCATTTATCTACTCCAGCTGGCTGCTAGAATTTTAAAAGAGGTAAATTACCAATTTTCTTAGGCACTAAAGCTGCATTGTGAACTGTCTCAGTACGGCTGGGGGTGTTTGCTAAACTTCTCAGGAAAAAAATGGCTCAGACCCAGGGGGAAACATCCAAAATACCTTACATTAATGACAACAAAAGATACTGAAGCAATTATTTTGAAAGCATAGAATTTAAATGTGGTATTAGAGTGAAAGTAGGTCCATGGTTATAAAAAGGGAAATAGTAATAGAAAAAAACCTCACTAACATCCATGAACAGTAGAAAGCAGCCTAAACTCAGATGTTATCCAATGTATGATACAAATAGAACACAAAATCTCAGTAAGGAACCTGTTGTTCCTATGTCGACCTTCACCTCTCAATAAAAACAACCTGATTGCTCTGCCTGTCTCTTTGTTCAGTGAACTAACCAAAGCTCTGCCTACTTCTGGGTGCAAGGGCTCTGGTTGCCAGACAGCCCCAGTACAGTTTCCCACTGGAGTAAGAGGCCAGCTGCCATGTGGCTACTGATCTGGTGCTGGAGGGTCAGTGGCTGCTACCACACGTTGACCCCACTCTGGCTGTCCATATGGTCCTGTGTTTTACCTTCATTTTGCTTTTGGTGGAGGGGACTTTAAAAAAAAAGTATTCAAACTATGGGCACATTTCTAAGCATGTTTCAAGATCCACAATGGGGTCTTGATACATAAGTGGAAAAGGAGAGAGGGCTGGTGCCCCATATTTTTGTTGCATGTTCTTATGGGACTTCTAGTGATATGGAAGCACCATTTCCTCCTCAGCTGCCAGCAGATGTCTGGCCAGCTCTGTAGTTCTGGGAAGAAGCCCGGGTTACAAATGGCCTGCATGTGAGCGTGTTTGCCCATGCACACAGCTATGGGCAGGCAGCTGGCTTTGTGCTGAGGAACTGCCGGGAGCCGCAGGAGAAGGAGCTTCTGCTCTGATGGTGGGACTGGGACTAACTGCACTGGGCAGCACTGGACAGTATGAAAAAATCTGGGAATTCTGAGGAGGGGTTCACTGATATAAATGAAAATGTCAGTTGTGCAGCCACACTAAGCTTTCCTGTCAGTAATAGAGGCAATTAGCAACATCTACTCCCTATACTGAGAAGAGTCCAGAACACAGAGCTCCTTTCATTCTCAGGCAGATGTCTCCAAGGCTGATGAATGATGCCACAGACTCTAACAACCACCCTACACCCTGATGGCCAAAGCCATTTTCCCATTTGAGTGGCTGATACACCAGAGCTGCGCTGCCATCCAGCGAGATCTGGACAGGCTGGAGAGCTGGGCAGAGAGAAACCTAATGAAGTTCAACAAGGGAAAGTGTAGGGTCCTCCATCTAGGGAGGAATAACCTCCTGGACCAGTACAGGTGAGGGGGTGACCTGCTGGAAAGCAGCTCTGTGCAGGACTTGGGAGTCCTAGTGGACAGTAAGTTCACCATGAGCCAGCAATGGGCCCTTGTGGCCAGGAAAGCCAATGGTCCTCTGGGGTGCATGAAGAAGAGTGTGGCCAGCAGATTGAAGGAGGTTCTTCCCCTCTACTCTGCCCTAGTAAGGCCACTTCTGGAGTACTGTGTCCGGTTCTGGTCTCCCCAGATCAAGTGAGACAAGGAACTACTGGAGACAGTCTAGCAGAGGACTGTGAAGATGCTGAGGGGACTGGAACATCTCTCTGATGAGGAAAGGCTGAGAGCCCTGGGGCTGTTTAGCCTGGAAAAGACTGAGAGGGGATCTAATCAATACTGATCAATAGCTAAAGGGCAGAGGTCAAGATGATGGGCTCAGACACTTTTCAGTGGTGCTCAGTGAAAGGACAAGGGCCAACAGGTACAAGCCAGAACACAGGAAGTTCCACCTAAAAATGAGGAAAAACTTCATTTTGAGAGCAATGGAAGTCCTGGCCCGTGCTGCCCAGAAAGGATGTGGAGTTTCCTTCTCTGGAGAGTTTCAAAACCTGCCTGGACGTCATCTTGTGCAACCTGCTCTAGGTAAACCTGCTTTAGCAGGGGAGTCTCCAGAGGTCCCTTCCAGCTCCTACCATTCTGTGATTTGTGTCTGGAAAATGAGCTCAGAATGGCAAGATGTAGGCGTATAAAATTTGCATAGAGGAGTATTACTCAGCCCAAGTGGGTCTCTGTTTGAAATGGTCCATGGGGCCATGCGCAAACATTCTCTCACAATTTTTAATCTCCGGTCAGAGCAAACAGTTTCTACAGTGAGGTCCTCTGGCGGGGGGGCTTTCCATGTTGTCTTTCTGCCATCTGTGTCTCAGTTGGCTTCGGTTAGATTTTGAAAGGAATTAGTAGTCAATAAATCCCTAGAGGCAGGGAAGCAGGAGAGATATAGCTTTTCCACTGCCCATTTTGTATAGTCTTTGCTAATTAGTTTCAGTAAAGTGTCCTTGACATTCAGCCCCTCACCAGTATGCCAATTTTTTCAGGAGCTATGTCACTCAGTCATGTTTTCCACTTAAGCAGTCTTTTAAGGTCTGGTTAAGCCGAGTCTGGAAACTGGGAAGTAGGTACCAAAGGAAAAGCCAAATAATTTTGGCTCCCTCCGCCTCACATGATTGTTGTTCCTTTTATCCCGCCCATTCCTGCACCCTGACACATGGGCCAAGGCTTCTCTTTAACACTGACTTGTAAAAACCACTGCTCTGGCACAGTGCCTCAGAGCCCTCACAGCTGGAGCTAGAACTAGCAAGATGCCCACCAGGGAGGTGTCTCGCCAGACCTGCTTGTTACTAACAGAGGACTGGTGGGGGATGTGGTGGTCCAAAGCCATCTTGGGCTTAGCAACCATGAAATGAGAGAATTCTCAATTGTTGGTGAAGTAAGGAGGGGGGTCAGCAGAACCACTACCATGGACTTCTGGAGGGCTGACTTTGGCCTGTTCCGAACTCTAGTTGCAAAAGTCCCTTGTGAGACAGTCCTGAAGGGAAAAGGGTCCAGGAAGGCTGGACATTCTTTAAGAAGAAAGTCTTAGGAGCACAGGAGCAGCTGTCCCCATGTGCCATAAGATGAGCTGTTGGGGTAAACGACTGGCCTGGTTGAGCCGGAGCTTTTGCTGGGACTTAGGCAAAAGAGGAGAGTTCACCACCTTCGGAAGAAGGGGCAGGCAACCCAAGAAGAGTACAGGGATCTAATTAGGTCGTGCAGAGAGAACATCAGAAAGGCAAATGTCCAGCTAGAACTCAATCTGGCCACTGTTGTAAAGGTTAATAAAAAAGGTTTTTACAAGGACATTAACAACAAAAAGAGAGCCAAGGAGAACCTCACCCATTACTGGAAGCAGAGGGGAACATCACCACCAAGGATGAGGAGAAGGCTAAGGTACTGAATGCCTTCTTTGCCTCAGTCCTCAATAGTCAGACCAGTTCTCCTCAGGGTATTCAGCACCCTGAGCTGGAAGACAGAGATGGAGAGCAGAACAACCCCCCCATAAGCCAGGAGAAATCAGTTAATGACCTGCTGAGCCAACTGGACACTCACAAGTCCATGGGGCCAGACGGGATCCACCCAAGAGTGCTGAGTGAGCTGGTGCAGGAGCTCACGAAGCTACTCTTCATCATTTATCAACAGTCCTGGTTAACAGAAGAGGTCTGAGATGACTGGAGGCTCACCAATGTGATGCCCATCTACAGGAAGGGCTGGAAGGATGATCCAGGGACCTACAGGCCTGTCAGACTGACCTCGGTGCCAGGGAAGGTTATGGAGCAGTTCATCTTGGGTGTGCTCACTCGGCACATAGAAGACAACCAGAGGATCAGGTCCAGACTACATGTGTTTATTAAGGGCAGGTCCTGCTTAATGAACCTGATCTCTTTCTATGACCAGGTGATTCACCTAGTGGATGAGGGAAAAGCTGCAGATGTGTCTACCTGGACTTCAGTAAGGCCTGTGACATCGTCTTCCACAGCATTCTGCTGGAGAATTTGGCAGCTCATGGCTTAGATGGGTGGACTCTTCACCGGGTTAAAAGCTGGCTGGCTGGTTGAGCCCAGAGAGTTGTGGTGAATGGACCTAATTCCAGTTGGCAATTGGTCACTACTAGTGTTCCCCAGGGCTCAGTTTTGGGGCCAGTCTTGTTTAATATCCTTATTGACGATCTGGTCGAGGGGATTGAGGCACACTCAGCAAGTTTGCAGCCTACACCAGACTGAGTGGGAGTGTTGATCTGCTCGAGGGCAGGAGGCTCTGGAGAGGGATCTGGACAGGGTGGATCGATGGGCTGAGGTCAATGGAATGAGATTTAACAAGGTCAGGTGCTGGGTTGTGCCCTTGGGTCACAAAACCCCCCTGCAAGGCTTGGGGAGGAGTGGATGGAAAGTGCCTGGCAGAAAAGGACCTGGAGATGCTGGGGGACAGATGGCTGAAGGTGAGCCAGCAGTGTGCTCAGGTGGCCAAGAAGGACAAGGGCATCCTGGCCTGGATCAAGAACAGTGTGGTCAGCAGGAGGAGAGAAGTGATGATGTGCCTGCATTCTGCACTGGGGAGGCTACAGCTTGAGCACTGGGTTCAGTTTTGGGCACCATAGGATAAAAAAGACATCAAGGTGCTGGAGCAGGTCCGGAGCAGGTCCGGAGCAGGTCCAGAGCAGGGCAATGAAGCTGGTGAAGGGACTGGAGAAAACTTCTTATGAAGAATGTCTGAAGAAGCTGGGGTTGTTTAGTCTGGAGAAGAGGAGGCTGAGAGGAGACTTTATTGTTCTCTACAACTACCTGAAGGGAGGTTGTAGTGAGGTGGGTGTTGGTCTCTTCTCCCACATAACTATTGATAGGACAAGAGGAAATGGGCAAAGTTGTGCCAGGGGAGGTATAGATTGGATATTAGGAAATTATTTTTTTTTCCTGAGAGAGGGATTAGTAATTGGAACAGGCTGCCCAGGGAGGGGGTGGAGTCACCATCCCTGGAGGGGTTCAAAACACATCCAGATGTGGCACTTCAGGCCATGGTTTAGTGATCATTATAATGTTTAGTAGACAGTTGGACTTGATGATCTTGAAGGTCATATCCAACCTTAATGATTCTCTGATTCTCTGATACATACAGAATAGAAGGATGGAGTTCTCTAAGTACACTGGCAGCAAAAGAGAGGCTAAAGAAACTGCATCCCCTTGCTTAATTAGGCAGAAAACCTGGTGACAAAGGACAGGGAAATGGTTGAGGTTACTCCACACCTTCTTTGCCTCAGTTTTCACTACAAAGGTTTGCCCTTCCATGTCCTTGACCCTCCTGTGACAAGACTAGCTGCGTTGTCATGGGAGGAAGCAGTGGATGTCTAACACCTCAGTGCTAGCAAGGCCTTTGACAGGGACCTGTTCAAGCAGGGCCAGAGGAGGGTCATGAAAATGGAACACTTTTCCTGTGGAGAAAGGTTGAGAGAGTTGGGATTGTTCAGCCTGGAGAAGAGAAAGCTCTGGGGAGAACTTTCAGTCCTTAAAGAGGTTTTCTATGAAAGATGGAGAGACACTTTTACCAGGGCTTGTAGTAACAGGACAAGGGGTAATTGTTTTAAACTAAAAGACAGTAGATTTAGATTAGATATAAAGATGAAACTCTTTACTGTAAGAGCAGTGAGACACTGGAACAGGTTGTCCTGAGAAGCTGTGGATGCCCCTTCGGACTGGTTGGATTGGACTTTGAGCAACCTGATCTACTGGAAGATGTCCTGGCCCATGGGAAGGGGATTGGACTAGATGATCTTTGAAGGTCCCTTCCAACCCAAGCCATTCTGTGACTCTATGTTTCTATGGTCTCCTGTTGTTGTCTCAGAGTCAGACGGGTCAGGTAGTGGGTGATAAAGCAGATGGAATACTGGCTGGACTGACAGACCACAAGTGTCATGGTTAACTGTAGTAAGTCCTGGCTCAACTGACAGCCAGATGTTAGTGTTGTCCCGCAGGGAAGGATACAGAGACAAACCTGTTTAAGTGTCTTTATTAACAACCTAGAGGATGGGATAGAGTACCCTCTCAGTAAGCTCATGGAAGACAGATCAGAGGTTGATTGACACCTTGTAGAGCATGGCTGCTGCTCAGAGGGACCTTCTTTACTATAAGGGTTGTCAGTCATTGGAGATATTCAAAACCTTGACAAGGTCCTGGGCAACCTGTTCTAGCTGACACTGCTTGAGCAGGAGGGTTGGACAAGATGGTCTCATGAGGTCCCTTCCAACCCAAATAATTTTATGATTCTGGAACCAGCAAGTTGAGGAAAGTGGATCTTACTCTCTGGCACTTTTGAGACTATATTTGGAGCCCTGTGTTCACTCTTGTCTCTGGTACAAGAAAGGCACTGATATACAGATGCAAGTCCAGCAAAGGCCACCAAAATGATTAGGGGGCTGAAACGTATTACATACAAGAAGGGCATCACAGAACTGAGTTTGTTCAGCCTGGAGAAGAGAAGACAAAAATAAGATCTCATTGTTGTCCAAAAATACCCAAAGGAAGGGAGAAGGCAGAGCCAGACTCTACTTGGAGATGAACAATGAAATGACAGGAGGCAACAGACACAACCTGCAATGCTGGGAATTTCCATGAGTTACTAGGAAATAATTTAATTCTAGAGATAGTCAGCCAGTGGAACTGGAGCTTAGAGGCGTTGTGGGCTCCTCATCCTTCACTTGAAGCTCAAAATCAGGCTCCAAATCAACCTGACCTGCTCAGAGTGGAAGGTGGGTGCAGTGGCCTTCAGAATTTTCTTCCTGTCTCTTCTCTGTAAGTCTACATTCCATCTAATCAGGGGTTTTTATCTTCTCCCTTTTTTCATTTCTTTTTCCATTGTAATTTTGGATGGGTTTTAGATAAGCACAGATAGCTTATTTTTTTTATTGTTCTGTTCCTCCATAGATAAAACCACAGTGAAACAATGCCAAATGCAAGGAAGAGAAGATGAAGCAAAAAGTAACAAAAATTTTGCACAACAAAAGAGCATAAAAGAAAAAAACAATAGCCAATCAGAAATTTAGAAACGCAAATGTTCAAAATTTTTGTAAAAGATTTTTTAAAAACATTATCTTTTCCAAATGCATAAAATGGAAATTGAGATTTCCCTTCCCCCCGATATTATTTTCTAGATATGGTTTCTAATTTGTAATTACCTATAAATCTGTAAATTGTGAGGAATTACTCATTGTCTGTACATTCTGTTTTTCTCCTGACTGAAATCACCAAGGCCAGATTCTTCTAGATGAATCATGAACCAGAAGAGAACATATCTTCCATTCCCAGGCTGATCCTTCTCCTTCTACTCCACTTTTTGCCACTGAAACAATTAAACGTGTAATTTTGAAGCATGCATTAAAGACATCACCATTTCATTTGTTCATTTGTATTATTCCTCAGTGTCTGCTTTTTCTCTTTCCTCTGTCTATGTACACGTAGCAGGCTATAACCATCTAGAACCATCTTGCTGGCTGCTTGCCCATTGGGCTGTTGGAACAATGCCCCGACCTGGGATGTGCCAGTGGGACCACTGGTAGTTTGCCATTAAGGGAAGTGCTTCCACAGGGAGGCAACATTTCCCTCCTCTTCTTCATCCCCTGCTATCATGACAAATGGCAGTCTGTGAACCTACATCCTTATGAACCTCCTTCCTCAGAGATTTTCAGATCTTAGCTGGGTGAGGCTTTGAGGAACCTGATAGCTTTCAGGCTGGCCCTACTTTGATCAGGAGATTGGACTAGAGACCTCCAGAGAACTCCTCCAGTTATTCGGTGATTCAACTTGTGTTTCCTTACACAGGGACTGTTTCAGAATCTCTGACATTTATGAAAATAACAGCAGAGCTGAGATACCACCACCACAGAGGACATCACTGTTTGCCTATGTGCCTGGCACAGTCTTGTGTGCTGCAACTCTTCATTGAAGAGTAATGGAAAATGCACTGCCCATGGACTCCTTTTTCTCACAGATCTGAATATTTTAATTTCTCCTAGCAAAACACATTTTTAGGAGCATAATGGGAGCTGGCAGGGACAAGTGGTTTTGCAAATAAAATCAAAGTGTATTGAGCTTCAGTATTTTCGCTTGCTCTTCTCCTGATGTACTGTCATAATAGCCTGTAAGGCAAGGGAAGGATGGCAAGTAACAGACACATATCTCTCACTTTTAATCTAGAATACAAATACTTACTCAATGGCATTCACACGAGTGAGCACCTGGGGCAGACACAGAATGTGCCACAATGTCAGAACTGAATGTCAGCCCCAAATCCAAGATTCTTGGCTGTTGTACACAGGGTTCACTGTCAAAAGAAGCAGATGTTGACTCAGCCCGTTGATAGCCTTTTTCTTCCCATGCTGGGACTAATGATTGCTCTCCGTGCACTGAGCCCAGCCCCAGCTCATAATGGACACGGGAATAACCAGGCTGTGCAGAGACACGTTGCACGGGCTCTGGGTACTCCTCTGTGCCAGCTCTCAGCATCTCTTTTGGGGTGAAACTCACTGCATGCTTGATGCAATTTCAGGCCCACTGAAAGTGGGGTGCAGGGGATGTGCTGCTCTGTTCCTGGAGAGATTTTACCTGAGGGGAAGTAGCAGTCATAATTACAGCTGATGACAGTTTTAATTAAAAAAGATACCACTTCAGTGAATCATGAGTGCTTTGTCCCTGATATCTGGTGGACTGTTGCCTTGACCTTTGGCTCTGAGAAGCCAGAAGGCAATCCCCTGAGTCCTGCTAACCTTGAAACAGGAACCTCTATCTTGGGAGTTCAGTATGGACGCTGAGACCTCACAGTCCATCTTCTCCACAGCAGTGTGAGGGCCAGGAAACCTGGGGGAGGCTTCCAGGGTACATGACTGTGGAACAGCCCTGGCGTAAGCAACTATTGTGCAAAATTAAAATGCTGTGTACTACAGATGTGCCAGCGTCCTTACCGCTGTTAATTGTGGCATTCCCCTAAAGAATGAAATAAGGTTTATTTCCCAAAACCTGTTCCAATTTTTAATATCTACTTTTCAGGAGTGAACAGGAGAGCATGGAGCCTCAGCCAGATGTGTTGTACAGAGCTTGGCACGGGACATCAGCCATGGGACAAACAGAAAAGATTTTGTGACTCTCACTAGATGTCCAGGATCAAAATGAAGAGTTCTTCGTTTACAATGACATACGTGTTTTCATTTCAGCCAGTACTCAGAGCTTCGAGTTGGGTTGTCTTTGCCTCAGAAGAATCAACTGCCAGAGTCAGTTACTGAAAGTCACAAAAGAGAGACCCTGTCTGGGACCCCACTCACGAATCTGCACTTATGTCACAAATCATTCAAAGCTGTTACCCTGCCAAGCAGTGCTGCAGTTTAGCACCAGGCTGGTTACAGATAGGGGTACTTGCAGCATGCCTCCAAGAGCAGCTCTCTGTTTCCATTGCTCAGAGAGTTGATATGCACCATTCTGTCCTCACCACAATCCTGGCACTTCAGAGCTGTAACGAATTCACACCTTTGATTGTTTTAGTCCTTTATGACATTTGGCAACTTTCCAGCGAGAAGGTGTGATGAGCAGGATCTGCCTGTGTCTTAGTGTCTAGGTGGAATTTCCCTTGCTGCAGCTTGTGTTTGTTGCCCTCGCTGTGCACAGTTGAGAAGAGTCTGGCTTTATCTTCTCTGTAACTCCATTAGTTAGCTGAAGACTGCAGTTAGATCTCCCTTTCCTTAATCTTTTCCAAGATGAGCAAGTCCAGGTCTTTCAGTCTCTCCTCAAGCAATGAGCTCCAGTGCCCTGACTGATTTAGTGACCTCCAGTGGGTTGTCTCCAGCCCTGATGCCAGTACAATATACTCTGCCCAAAAAATGCTTCACCAAGTCCATGGAAGAACCGTGCTCACAGAGACTTCCTCTCCCCTGAGGAAGGAAATTACAGTTTCCCTGTAACAGAATTATTTTCTAATGTGTAAATAAGGCCTGTGTTCTCACTCTCTGTGAGTAAACACAACTTCTTGGAAGCTGACTGCCTTCCTCAAGCACCTTCTGAATCAATCAGGAGGTTCAAACAGGTTCAGGTACCACTTTGGGGCAGCTGCAAAGCAGTTCCAGGCTTTGGTGCAAGTTACCTTAGGACAGGTTTTGTATTTTGATACTGTACCAATTTCTGAGCATTTCCCTGCTTGAGGGGGAAGAGAGAAGCCTCAGGAGAAGGGAGCATCTATTGGGGTCTTGGCTATAGTCCTTTACAAGATCAAGAATAAAGCTTTGCAGAGCCAAAACACACCTTCTCTAGAGAAGCAGTGCCTGAAGAACTCTCCATATGCCAGCATCAAACTGTGAGGTTTGGAATGTGACACAAACGTGGAATTCAGAGGGAAATGACTCATGCAGAAAAATTAAGTACTGTGAGTTTCCTCTTTTTTTGGAATGTCTGGATCTTTAGTTCAGTTTTCAATGTTAGAAGTGAGGTGATATCAAACACCAAAATGCAGAGAGAATTCCTGGACCAAAAGGAAGGACCTCACTTGATGCAGGTGACTTAGCCAAAGTAAATTTCTTTTACAAGAAACCAGTACACTTTGTTGACTCAAAAAAGACTTGGTTAGTTAATTGCAAGGGTAAATGTCAAGGAAAGACACCACTGGATGCAGAAGAATTATATGTAAATAAGCAATGGGAAAAATTAGACTGAAAATTAAGAGGGTCCTATGTCTTAGTGTTCTGACCATAGTTTAACAGTGAGCAAAAGCAGTTTTGAAGCACTTGTCATAGTTTTCAGGATGACATTAGCCCCCCTGTTCTTCTCCAGGCTGCGCTTGGCAAGATTTACAGATGGAAAAAAAGCATTATTTCTGTTCACATAAGCAATGGACCTGACTGTCATACATCCACAGGGAACCATGACACTGATGAGGAAGGAGGTATTTTTGCTTGGACATCATCCAGGCTGTAGTCATTTTAATGTCATTTCCCTTCTCCTGAACAGAACGAATTCAGGTGGTGTTTTCCGGGATGCTCCGAATTCACTTGAATGGCTCTGGCCACTGACCCTTCTACCTGATGAGTGATATGACCACGACAGTTCCCAGCTCTCGGAGAGCTTCAACCAGGGCAGCAAAACAATTCCAGTCTCAGAGATTTTCTCTTGACTTGTGTGAGTGCTGCTGGTGTTCAGTACAACACAGCAGCCTTTCAGTAAACCAGAAGCAGATTCGTTTCCACATAGGCACAGCACTGCAGCTCTTTATGTCTGCTTTCCACCCCTCCTGTCCACTCAGACAGATGCAAACACTCCCCAGGCATCTCTGAAAAAGTCAAATAATTAATCATCATCTCGCTTCCCTGGGGAGTCACAATAGTCACAGTAGTGGAACCAACATTAATATATTTGTTTGATCTTGAGCTAGATCAGACCAGAGCAGGGCTCAGAACAAAAGATCCTGGGCTCACTCCGAAGACCAGCCAGTATTCTCCTACCCTTGGAAAGGAAAGCATCCATTTTGCCTTTGATCGCCTTCCAGCAACACCAAGGAAGGAGACTGTTTCCCACCCTGTGAAAATCTCAGGTTTTCAGATTTTTTCTTCTTCAGACATGGAATAAAAATCCTAGCCCTTTGAAATCAAACACCTAGGAGATGCATTGCACCGCCTTACAGCAGTCGGCAGTCCAGCCAGTACTGGTGAGGCATACACTTGAGGTTGTGAAAAATGAAGTTTGACTCTCCTTGCACATGTCTGTGACCTTTGTCCCACTCCTGGTGTCCCAGGGACCTAAGGCTCAGCTGCACCTCGGCTCAGGCTGCTGAGGAAATTGTTGCTGCGAGAAACAGTAGTGAGAAATTCTTAGAGTCACGCATGACAGGAAAGAAAATTAGAGAGGTAGGACTGGTGAGATGGGATCAATTTGAAAAGGAAAAATGGAATAAGCCATGTGAAAGTGAAACAAATGGACACAAGAAATGGATGTTTCCCTCACCGTGTGAAGCCCAGATCTTCTCCAAAGGACCTGCCTCGGACAGCACCAAGTGGTTGCAAATGTAGCTGAGCTACACCGATGTACAACTGCAGCTGACCCAACACAGGAGTCCACAGACTGAGCATCACCACCAAACTTCTGCTGACTCTGTCAGCCTTGCTAATGAGCCTCTATTTCCTTCCTTAGTGTTAAACTGAAGAGCAGACTTCTTTCAAACACTCCTTTATCTACTGATGCACATTTGTACTGTGTCTGGGAATGTACACTAATTCTTTCTGTGCACCCATCCCACCAGGGGAAAAACAAACAAACAAACAAAGTCACCTATCTCAAAAGAGACTGGTTGCATATTTTTCAACACAGGATATTAAATACAACACTGATTTTTGAACTCACAAAGCATGAGTGAAATGACCTATAGCTGTTATTAGGCAAGATAGTGTCTGGATGATCAAAGTCAGAGGGAGAAGAAAATTTTTTAAAATTATTTTTATTTTTTATTTTAATATCTGAAGACCAGTTTGCACCCCAAATTTCGCTCTGGTTTACCCAGTCAGCTTGAGGAAAGCGACTAGAAACTTCCTTTTTCTGCATGGTATTAATGTTTCTGAAATATGTTTACAGCAAATATCTTTCCTGTGCTGTGAGGAACGTGGCCTCTGCCTGCAGCACATGAATTCCCCACTCCTGCTGGGTGACGGGACAGCAGTAGCTGTCTTGGAGTGGCTGCAGACCTCAAACCAGCTTGCACTCTGCTGCAAAGTTCTGCCAGATTCCTTGAAGTATCTCATGCCCCGAGGGTGGAATTTGTTCCTCAGTCTAAGATACGAGAGAGCCAATCTCTTTCCTTGCACATTGCATCACACCAACCACATTTCCACCCACAGAACAACACCCACATTGTTTGGAAGGAAAATAAACTGAGAAGCATCTTCTCTAGACTTTCCAAGAAAATCTATTGTAGCTACACTTGTCTCAGGCTGTCACCAGTAAATTCTGGAGGCTCAAGAGATTCACGACGTCTCCTCTCCCACCCTGGAAGTAAAGTGATGCTGCAGGGGAGTTTTTCTTTTTAAGATTCACACCACAGTGGGGCAGTTTGAAAAGCCCTCACTTTCCTCTCATTCTTGAGCGAGACTGTAGCTTTATGACTGACACACAATACCTAGCCTCTTCAAGTTTAAAAACATGTTCTAAGTCCTTAATTGCAATAGAGAACAGATGAAATGCTGCCATTCCTGGGAGCAGCCAGCTATTTGAGGCCTTGAAGTTGGGACAAAACCCTCTCAAATGTTTGGAGAGAGCATGCCATTTCTTCTGATACTGACCTCGAGGCACCTACTGCAGACTCGGGCTAAGAGTCACAAACCTATTGAGTGTTTATGAGCTTCAACCCATCACATGGAGACAACCCGGTGTAGACTGCAGAGCCTGTCTATCAGCAGTAGTAAGTGTTCAAAAATCATGAGACTATCTGATTTTTGAAAATAATCCAATATGTAAATTAGCTGCCTGAGGGAAATGGAGACAGCTGGCTGGCAGTAGCTAGTTTAAAAATCTATTTAAAGCCAAATCATATAGCAAAGGAGCTGTGACTTTAGCATTGCTCTTTCAAGACCTTGGGTCTATTTGAATTGCTTTTGTATGGTTTGTCTAGTGTGGACAAAGTTACTGACTCCACGGAAAAAAACCAACAAGTTTTGGGTTTTTTTAGTGAGTAAAACCAGTTAAAATACAGTAACGGCATCTCTCAGAAGAATTGGAGTGAACACTCTGGGTCTCTTGGGTTTGGATGCAGGAGGTCTGTGCTGCTGGAGTGGCTACGAGCCCTAAATCAGAGGTAAATTGATGCAAGTGTGCCCTGCAGCAGCCTGGTCCAAACCCAACCAACAAAGCTCTCAACCCACATCTGCTCCTGGCCGTAGGTGGTGCCTCTGTTGCTTTTCCGAGCATCATGATTATTTTGCTGGATTCTTTTTCTTCGAATCTCCCGAAATAACGGGAGGGTCTCCGGCAGGGCAGCTTGCCATAGCCATGCTTCCCGGCACGGGGGACAAGGCCCAGGATGGCACAGAGGGGTCCGGTGCCGGGACCACCCAGGAGGAGGGCTGCAAACTCCCTCCCCGTCCCCCGCTACGGGGGCAGCGCAGCCCCGGCGCCCACGCCCGGAGCCGGGGCTCCCCTCGGAGGCGGCGCGGGCGGGTCCCGGCGGGTCCGGGTCCGTGTCCGGGTGCGGGGCGGTGCGGAGGGCGGCGCGGGGGCCCGTGGCTGCTCCAGCCCAGCCCGACGGGCAGCACGAGCCGCCGCCGCC